>VZUA01073102.1:0-11528 GCA_013401035.1 Horornis vulcanius | reverse complement strand
TTTATTTCAATTGCACTGTGAAACATGACAAACCTTGAAGTCAGATGAAAAGTAGCATTTTTAGCTCATTTTGTTATAATCCTCCCTGCCAGCTGCACCATGAATACACGTGGACCGGACCAGTCCTGAAAATGCATTTGTAAGCCCTAAATGTCAATACCTGCTGCACTGTTGTTAAGCTTAGTAGATATAAAAGTTTCACTTGTAATTTAAATGGTGAGCTACAGGTGCTTATTCCCCACTCTCATGGGATGGGTTTTTAAATCAAGGTTTGGTACCTACTGGTTATATTTCTCAGTGCAATTGAAATAAAGTGATGGCCTTTTGTTGAGCTTTGTAGTTCACAGAACTATTGATCTTGTCTGATTCAGTGCAGCATTACTCCTAATTCAGAGTAAAGAACTCTTTTTGCCTTTCTACAAAATAAATAAAAGGACAGAAACAATGTGTGATGAACTGGCCACAACACCCATTGCGGGGGGTCCCCTGCCTCCTTGGCAGGCAGGAGGTGGAGAATTTGTGAGTGAAGTTCAGTCTTGGAAGAAGGGAGGGGTGACTGGAAAGTGTTTCGAGATTTGGTTTTATATCTCGTTATCTTGCTCTAATTTGATTGGTAATAAATTAAATGAATTTCCCCAAGTGGAGTCTGTTTTGCCCAAGACAGTAACTGGTGATTGATCTCTCCCTGTCCTTCTCTTGACCCATGAGCCTTATATTTTCTCTGCCCTGACCAGCTGAGGGAGGGAGTGATAGGGTGGCTTTGGTGGGCACCTGGTGTCCAGCCAGGCTCAAATCACCCCTATAGGTTATGTAATAAGGTCAGAAAACCCCTTGAAGTGTGAGAACATGATTCTGATAAACAGAGAAACACACCAGATTAAACACCAAACCAACCCCTCTTAAAAGACTTGGCCTCAAGAAAACAAGCCACACAGAAGCCAGCAAAATCTACTCTGATGTGAAATGCTTGGTTTTCTGGTAATAAAATATTAAAGTAAAAATTTTAAACGCATTCAAATAGCTTTTTCCAAATAGCAACAACTATGCATGAGTTTTTCTACTGTCTTCTGAATTATTTATAAGGGAAACTACTTAGATCCTGGTTTTGCCACTAAATCATTCAAAAAAGAAAAAAAGAATTACACAGGAAAGGTTTGTGTACATGAGAGAATTTTGCTTGCTTATGTTGTTAGAGCTTGATTTTGCTCTTTGAATGTGAGGTTATGTTTAAAAGCTACATTCTTTTGGCATCTACTGCGGTTATGTTCTTCAGAACTCTTTATATGGGCTAAAATAAGCAGTAGTAGTTAAACAAATATGGCACAGTCAAAGCAAATGCTTTGATCAAGTATTGTTGACAAATGTACTGTTACAGAAAGCTTTAAATAACATGTTTTATTTCTGTCCTGCGTGGCATTAGATGAATGAAAACAGGTGGACTTTAAGCTATATGAATGTTTTAGAAACTGGTGATTAATCAAGAATTATAGTAGTGCAATGTGTACGTCTTTTAGTAAGTGCATTTAAAAACACATTTGGCAATAAATACATCATTTAGGTACATAACCAAACACTCAATTTAAGGAAAAGTTCAAGAGAAATGATGACGTTGCCTAACCTTTTGTATGTATCTTGAACCTGGCTACTTATTCCTGTTAGGACAGGGATTTCAGCTTTGGGTAGTGTTTCTAGTGTCTGGAACACCTGTACACTGCAGCCTTCTGCAGGGGAATATGAAAGACTTCAGCTACAAGAGCCTCAAACTGCAGGTTGTCCTCCTAATATTTGTGAGATACTGTTGTGTTACTTGTCACTTCTGCTGCAGTTGTAAGGTCTGAAGTGATTGTAATATTAAACAGGGTGCCTTTTGGACAGAGAAAGACATAACTGTTGATTTTAAACACTTAAAGACCTTTGTCGTCATACAAATACATTAAGGAGCTTTCCTGTGCCAAAACTTTAGAGCTATGATCTGCTAGATACAAACTACTTGATGAATTGGCACAAAAAGTGACAAGTTAGCAGTAGCAGCTTTTCAGTATGTGTTGCACCACAAGACATACTGCCTAAAAATGAAGAATCTCTCTGAATTGTTCGGGTGTTTGGGATCTGGGCTGTATAAACATGAGAAGGGATTGTAAGGTGCTGATCTGCACTGTGGTGGTTTTTTTCTGGAAAAGAAACTGTTGAACCAGAATCTATGAGATGGTTTCTGTTGACTATCAGTGGAGCCAAAAAATCAGCTGCTCATCCCCTGGGTCTGATTTGTTCCTGTAGGAGATGGGAGACAGTCACCTGCAGTGCCTCCTTGGCTTCTGCAGCTGTTCACAGTCTGAATCATTGGTTTGAATGTTTTTGGTCTCAAATTAGCTTCATGCAATAGAATGAGAATTCTGTGGCCTATGAAGTGCTGGCATACACTCTTTTCTTTTATCCCTGCTGTTGGAGCTGGCAGAATATCAGTGCATTTACCTCACAGTGGTATGGCAAAGCTTTCTTGGTGTGACTTGGTTTTGTTCTTTTCATGTTTGCCCTCATAGCTTTCAGAAACCTGTGTGCTGCTTTTGCTTGAAGCTCAAGTATGAGCACGCACTGTCTCACCTGAGGCTGAGATGTCAAAGGTAGGCCCTCAGTGTGTTTTTTGCAGATGCCCTTCTCCTGCAGATTTGTGGATGGAGCCATGGGGGTTCCAGCTGAGAGCAGAAAGTGAGGTGGAAAAAATGCAAGCCCTAATTGTATTTTTGAAATGAAACAAAAGCTCCTAAAAGCTCTAAAAAGCATGGGGAAGCTTTCTGATGTATGTGTCAGTTGACACATGTCTTATCATCATCTGTCTGACAGTTTATGCTTAAAAGAATTGAGCTTTTTTCACAGGTGTGCAAATCTGCTCATAGTGCTCATCAATTTGGAAGATAGGATAGGACTTCCTAAACCACTGAAATATTTCAAAGTGAAGACTTTTTCTCAGGATATAATGCTTATTTGTAGCTGTTGTATAACTATATCAGTAAAATACTACTAAAAAATGTAGAGCCTTGTTATGCACCCCCTGATTTCAGGGTCCTAAATGTCATAAGGCGAGCTGATAATCTTGCTTGTTTTTCTGATTTCAATGAAGTATTGTGCTTTCAAAGCATGATACCTCATTGTCCTTTGTTGGATGCATATGTATTTTATTAAATATACACAGTTCTATTCTGCCACTGCAGTACATTGTCTATGTTGCACACTTTCAAAGAAGGATAGGCATGGTTGTGATGTAGTGCCCAAATATCATTTCATCATGTGATTTTTCTAGCAAAACTGATTTGAAATACAACAACAACAAAAAAAATTCCTTTGCTTCTGTGGAATATAAGTGCCATGATCATCTCTGGAAAGACTAGACTTTGGAGTTTAAGTGAAAACCCCTCCCAAAATGGGGAGCCAGCTTCAAGGTGTAGTGGCAGCAGTGGTGTACTCAGGGGTTCATTGTAAGCCCTTTTTAATGTCCAGCAGACTGACTGCTTTCCCTTCTTTATTGCTTTACATTTTGTCAGAGCTTGAGTGATCTTTAGTCTCAAGCATCTGTAATCCTTTGCTATGGCAGGGCTGTGGGGGCAGCTACCTGAATGTAATGAACAAACTCACCATGAAGTGGAAATTGCCGTGTAGATAAGGTCTAGGGAAATTGGGTTTAAATGAAGAAAGCAATAAGATGTAATCCCCCAGGAGCTCTGAAAGGAAATCTGATTGCACCACCTGATTTAGGGAGGAAGCACTGATTTTTCCTGATGTAGTTTTTCTGCTTCTACTTATCCTATGTGTCACCATACAGTCATTGATTGTGTCTGTAACTGCAGCATTAAGGAAAAAAGTTTTGTAAATGGTTTTTGTTAATAAAGCCCCACATATAGGTCCCTATGTGCTTTCAAGTTCTTCATTACAGCCCTGTCCCTCAGCACAAGGGTGGCTGTTATATTGATTGGTTAAACTTTTGAAATGTTCTTCTTGGAGCACAGCACTACAAACTGTCCACAGCAAAAAGGAGAGACATTTTCCCTCACTTGTAATTTAAAATAGGAAACATGTCTAGCCCAGTTATTTAGTAGAATGAGAAGGAAAATGTTGGTAGGGATCTTGTGAGCAGCCTGAGATTTTGGAGTTTTTTTCCCCCTCAACTAATCTTGGAGGATCAGGAATGGCTGCCCCCTCATCTGTAATTTCTTTGTTGTCCTTACTCTTCGCTTAATCCTTAAGGCAGGTTAATTAATGCATTTCAGCTTCACCCTTGTCTGATACCTGAACTGGGGACTCAAAAAGCCCTCTGCAAAATGTACCTGGTGATGCTGTCTGGCAGGGCAGCTGTGACAGGAGGGTGAGGAGGAGACTGGCTGCTCTCTCTGTCCTGCTGTAGGCTGAGCGTGCCCTTATTGTTATTTCTGGATGTGCTGATTCAGCACGGCAGCGGTGCGTAACATATACAAAATATGAGTGGCTACATATGTCAGATTAAAAAGTAAACGGGTCAGAGTGCGTCCTCTGATGTGTATTTATAGCACACTGACATCAGCAGGAGTTATATACATCTGAAGGCGGATTCAGCCTGTGCAATAAGTGGAGGAAAGCGTGCCTCAAGCCAAAGCAGCAGAGGCTGCATATCAAATGTTTCAGTGAATATCACTTCTAACTGTCCTTATATATACCCTACTTACACTGTATATCTAACTTGGGCGATTAGTGCCTGTTAGGTATAAATGTGGTGACAAGCTGTACCTTTCTGGGGTTGCTTAAGAGTTACAAATAGGCATGACTGAGTAGTTGAAGGACATTGAATTAAACATGCTTGAATTAATAGGGTAATGATTGGTGCTGCTCAGAGCTATAAAATAAACACTAGCTGGAGCTCTGTGCTATGTGGCAACCAGATCGAGCCATGGGGTTGCTGAAGTATTCTGAAATGACTCAACTTTGTTAAGTGAGAGAGATAATCCTAAGAAAGCTCTCTACGTAGGCTCCCTGCGCAGTTAACGTTTTAAACCCCCCTTTGGCTTGTTGTTATGACTTCAAAGATACTCTAAAGCCTTTGTTAAATTGATCATTAACTCTGCAATGTTATAATTAGACATTTGAACTTGGCTGCATTCAAAAAGAAAACACAAGAATGAAAATCCTGACCAGCGTTGTTTCTCTGCAGCTCATCAGCATGGTCAGAGAAGGATTAAAGTTCCACAGGAGTTAAAAAGCAATGGGGATTGAAGGCATTAACCAGCCTTGCGGGATGGATAGGGAGCCATTAATCCACAAAGTTTTTCTTTGAAAGTATGGAGCGAGAATAATGTCAGGAACCTGAAATGGCTTTCTGCTGGAGATTTAAATTTAAGCTCATAAACCATTCTGATGGGAATGTCGGGCTGGAAGCGTGTGTTGGGGAATCCTTAAGTTTGCAGCCCAGCAATTGAGCACGCTACAGCCATCGGCTGTGGGCTGCCGCTGACCCATTCCAAGGCTGCAAAACCTGCAGAGGAAGCCCCGGAGGCGGCTTTGAACAATAGCAACGAGCCCAAGCAGCGGCTGGGAAGATTGAGGGTGGCTGGAGGCTGCGGTTAAAGTTTATGAGGTCTGGGGCTGGGAGAAGCTCAGCCCTACGTCTCCCACTTTCTTCCCTCAGTCTCTCCTGATGGAGTACAAGTCGAGACAACAGCTGCTAGCTACTATAAGCCCGGCTGCAGAGTGGATGGGAAAACCTGTCTCCATAGTAACAGAGCAGGCATCGCATGTGCTGCTCGCTAGATCTGGGGAGTAGCTGGCTAAAGACATCTGGTCAGTGTAGCCAATTCTCTGGGGAAATTAGCTCATTTCATCTGATAGTAACCACAGAAACTTTTGACTTGGTTTAATAGTATGATGCTGAACATGAGATAGAACCAACTGGTTCAGCAGTTTTGAAAGTCAAAGATTATCTAACTACTTTAAGATAAATATTTTGGTAAGGAAGGCTATTGCTTGTGCTCGTTACCCCACCTCCTGCTCTTCCCTGTGGTGATGTTTCTGTCTAATATGAGGTGATTCTTCAGTGTGGGGTAGGTTTTATGAATTCAAAGATAGTTTTCTCTTTCTAAATATTTATTTCTTCTGCTTACAAGAGCTCTTTTTATTATACAGTGAGCCCTCTAAGCCTTTCATCTGAAGGGAGCTCTATATATGTGAGATAACGTCTGTGTTAACATACTATGGCCTGTAGTCTAAAAAAAGTTCACTCCCCATCCACAAAATCTTGGGTCAATTAACTCTTACATATTTTCAAAAGGAATTTTCTGAACAGTTATGCAGCTGCAAATAAACCTCAAAATAACTGTTAAATATGTGTCAAAGTCTTGAACTATTTAGCATTAATTAAACCAATTATAGATCATAATCTTGCATACAAGACAGGAAAATTTCCAACTGATTTTTGTGGAACAAATTCTGCATCCAATAGGAAGAGACTATACTGAGGATACGATGGTGGGATATGTTGGCTGTTGTTGTTTTCCAGTTTACCATAAAGTTTACCAGCTCATACTATCTGTGTAACACTCAGAAATTTGGAGGAAATTGAAGAATGGAAACTTTTTTTTCCATTTGCACATTAGAACATCATTGCATATTTTTCATAAGCCAATAAATTGTTGTAGTGGATGACAGCTTTTCTGGAAGAATAATGCATGCAGAAAAGCGTCTTTGAAGTGGCCCAAGAGGAGCATCCTAACTGTATGGGGCACAAAGAAATGCTTGATCTTCCACCACCCACACCCACTACTGACACCTACTCCTGGTTACAAATATTTGAGCTCAGTAGGTTGTTGTGACCATCATGATCTAGAAAATGAAAATGTGTGGACAGGCATGAAGCTGACTGTATGTCTCTGTTTATGGAAGACCAGCAGAGCTGTCAGTCTTTGAGAAGCCCTACTCATGATTTCTGTTTGAGCATGTGGGCTTGAATGAGAGAAGTGTGTTCAGCTCTGCTGGGTAACAGCAATAAATGATTTTACGGAGAATAAGAGCTGCTAGCTGCCATAGTTCTTGGGAAAGATCTAAAATGCATCCAAAGGCCTTAACAGAAATCTGAGAAATGATTATAATAAAGAAAGGGGCCTGAGCTTCCCCAATCAGACAAGTGCAGCAGATGTTCGAGGGCCCCAGGTGGGTTATGTAGATGTTAATAAACCAGATGAACTGAAACCAGTTAATGAAAGAAGTTTAATCAATCTGAGTTGATTCAAGAACTGACTGACTACCTGATGAATGCATGTACCTTATTCAATGAAGATTCTTTGGTTTTCTTTTTCTGCTGAGCTCATACTCTGATGAACCAAGAGTTGCTTCTCTCTGTGGAGTTAAACCATTGAAAGTGGGTGTCAGATTTTTTTTTTTGTTGTTGTTTTTTTTGTTTTTTGTTTTTTGGGTTTTTTTCCTCAAATGCTTTTATTTCCTACCTGGAAACAGTCATGTAACAATGTGAAGTAGCATGTGGTAAGTGGTGTTAAAGATGGCATAAAGGAAGCATTTCCTTTTCCACTCTGGACTTCACACTGAGTTTCATGGCAAATGAACTGCTCTTGAAGCTGAAAAACAAACCTCTTGGTTTCATAGTTTTAGATTTCTGTCTACAGGAATGAATAAGATGATATTCTACTTAATCAGAGAAAAATGATGATACTATTATAGAAAGACTTAAGGTGCGAGGGTGCGTTGGGGGTCTTGAGGTGGGTGGTTGTTCACCTTTCTGCATTTTGTTTGCTCGTTCTTATGAAGCCACATGGCTTTGGTTGAAACTTGCAATAAGTCTTCCTGAAGCTGGATGTTGATAAAAATTAGAGAATTCCAGTCAGTGTGGTCATTAATGTGAAATCTTTCTTTTCCACTGGGCTCCTTATTTTCACATTTTCAGGAAATTTAAATCTCCTCTAACATGCCTGGTCCTCTGATCTGTCCAGATCAGCTCATGAATTTGGGAGTTTTGAGAAGGAAACTGGAGACAAGGTAATCACATGGACCTCTCTAGGGAGACCAGTCCAAAAATAGAGACTCCACACAAATACCTCTCTTAAGCGAGAACTGATAGTAAATTTCCTCAGTAAATTTCTTCTTTTTATACCTTGGCTCCAAGCTGAGTTGTGAAATGTTCTTCTAGGGTGACTGAGGTTTTTCCAGCTTTTAGCTATTAGTTAGGTTAGGTAGTAAAAGACAGTCATATGTGCTGTCCCCTCATGGAAAAGGGTAGGTACTCCTGAAATCATAGCTACTTACATCTCAACATGCCTAGGGCACTTGACATGGATTTCCCTTTTCTGTATGTCTCTGTTTCTGTCCCTTAACTGTAGAAAAAGACATGCATTTTTACCTTGTTCAAGTACTTGGAGTTTGCAGCCCCCATGAGGTCACTTTCTAGGCTGGCAGTTAATGCTGATTTAGTTAATCAGTATAAATGTTGCTTGTATAATTGTTTTGGAGTTATGAACACGGCTGAAAACACATCACATGTGGTTGCAGAGGTTTTTAAGAGTTTAGCTGGCATTTGGAATATGGTACAATTGCATTTCTGATGCCTGGCTACATGCTGGTGTTTCTTTCTGTGTTTTCCTTTCAGGAAGCACAAATTGTGGATTATGTGGCTCTGTACTCAGATATAAGTGGTGTAAGGGTGTAATCTTCCCTTTTCAACAGATAGGTTCAACTGTGCTTGTCTGTTACGGAATGCAGATTGCTTTGGTGGTCACCCTGTTGGCTTGGATGAGGATATTCAAGAATAAATTGTTATAGAGTGAAGAGGTGTCAGAAATCAGATCTGTGTATGTACCATGGGCGGCTTAGTGTTAAAGCCTCAAGACTGAAGTCTAATCCCAAAACAAAATGTCAGAAGTATTCTTCTGCCAAAACTCTGAATAGCTTCTTTTATCATTGGGTCCTATGATTGTGTTGGCTGACAGGCAGAGTTGCACAATGTACTGAGCAGCAGTAAAGGGGTACAACCTGAGCAAAAGAAGAGCTTCTCAGCTCCTGAAGAGGAATAAATACTTCAGTGGGGTTCCTTTGAGCCCGAGTTCTAACTGAATTATCTTTGTATTTATTTTAACAGTAAAACAAGTCGAAGGTTGAAAAAAACACCCTGCTTTCCCTGCTTTAAAGGGTAGAAAGAACCACAGAACATGAAGTTAAAAGGAACTCCTTGAATGTTATTAAGGATTCCAGAAGTACTCTTTAAATGCTGCCAAAGCTAATGTGGCTGGAATTTCTGTGGAAAACATCAGTGCAGTAGCCAGTTAGTACACAAATACCTCCAGTTTGCAATAGGTTCCCCTCCCCAAGCTTATTCCCCAAGCTCTCCAAGCTTTGTTTAAAAAAATATGAATTCATATTGAATGTTATCCTTAATACTGAAACAGTCAAAGATGATTTTTCATAGCAGTGCAAGGAGTTGCAGAGTGGTAACTGCTTGGTGTTGCTCTGAGAACTGATTGCTCATTCTCCACCACCATTGTTCACTGTCATTTTAAAGCTAAAAAGTAATCAAATTCAATTCCATGAGCCTGCAATTAATTCACAAAGTGTCTAAAAAGAGGGCTTTCTTAGAGTTCTTCAGAGTAATTTAGCACCCAAGATGAACACAGTCCATGTCTTCATAGCATGAAATACCCATAACTATTACTCAAAGGGTGTGAAACCACATAAAGGATTACCAGAGAGTTTCTACCACATTTAGAGCACCGTAAAGCTTGGTGTTTAAATAGGCACAACATTTCTGGCTTTATGAGCATGCCATTTGGGACAAATAATGTGTGTCATAAATGATAGGAAAATTCTCTGATATACCATGGTAACAGCAGATTTCTAATGAGGAAAGCATTATTGTTGGGCTTACTAAAAACAGGCACTCATGTCGTCGGCTTTGCTATCCCAAGTGCAATAGCTTATAAATATTCAAATACCCAGTTGTGGGACACAATTGTAAAGTGATTTACATATCTAGCAGGTTTCCTTTGGCCATCCAGCTGATGAGGAAATGCACATTGTACACAAGGCAGTCCCTTTCTTGTGTAATGTAATTGTTATGAATTAAACCCTGAGCAGGTACTAGCGGTTGATACAGTTAAATGTGAGTGTGTTATGTGTTGGGGAAAGGGGAAACACGGGGTTGTCATTAAAGTCATTTTTAGCAGAGCTGGTTTAGCTTTACGTGCACTATTCATGCGTCAGTGTTTGGTGGCCGTGCATCAGGACGCCCACTCTTTTCCCTCTCACTTCATCTTAGAAAATAACTTTGCCTGTAATTATTTATTTTGCATAGTGAGAAAATACTGCTACAAAAGAATTTTTTATGGTGGAAAAAACATTATCACCTCTCAGTAATGGTGTGATGTGAAGGATGTCCTGTGTTTCAGTTACCACTCACACGGAGTGCTGGTTTGCATCGTGAGTTAGTAAATATTGAGGTTGGGTATGTTTAAAGCAAGGACTCAGCTTTCTTTAGTATAATTTCTCACTTCACTTCTGTACGACAGCTGCTACAAGTGTGAGTTTTCAGTAGTTCCATTGTTGCTGAACATATATTTTTGTGTGGGATGGGCGTTTTTGGTTCCAGTGGGTAATCTTGCCTCTCTGGTTTGTCAGTAAGGCCTTTGGTGTCCAGAGTAGACTTAAAGTTTTTTTTGTTGATATCACATCTAATTCCTAATGGGTTCTTGAGAGGCTTAAGCAGGACAGACATATAAAAATCAACTTTTTAAAAGAGTAAGCATTGAAAACTGCAGAGAGAGCATAGGCTAAAACATTGGATGATCTTTTGACAGTAAAAAAATCCTAACCACAAAAGAGAAGTTTTATAATTATTCACAGAATTCATCTAACTGTGGAGTAAGACTGACATTTGCTTCATCACTTACTGGGGTAAAATTCTTTAGAAGATGTGGGTTTACAAAGATATGTTTGTTTTAATTACTAATTTAAGCAACAGTAAACCTGAGATGAGGGAGAAGGGCCTAGAAAATTCTGCTATTCCTCAAAAAAATCCTTCAGTGAATCATCTGGAAGTATAGTTCACATAAACAGCAGCTATACCTCAAGCTTTAGAAAAATGAGTGCAATAATATGAAGTTCTGCTCTACTGCTACCAGTGGGATGTTCTGGTGTGTTAATGCCTTATAGTGCATAACCAATGCTTTGGTTCTTCTCATAATGTGTATTTTAAAGTGTGCTCTAAGTCTGACCTCCATTGCCCAATGTTCCAGCACAGAAGAGGCTCATCTGTCTCTAAACCATGCTCCTTGTGCCTGTTACTTTAGGTTGCAATTGTCTTTAACTCTTCAACTACTGCTCTACAGAGGGTATCCTTTTGCTCAGGTGACTTTTGTATGGTACTGTGCAGAGTCTTGGGTTTATTTTTGACATGTCCAAGGCATTGCTTTTACAAAGTCTCTCCTTTTCCAAAGAGCTTTGGAGTGCAGTGTTGCTGAATTCTGCCAAATATCATTTTGGTGGTTTGTTTGTTTTGGTTTTTTTGTTTT
>VZUA01073098.1:2259-16692 GCA_013401035.1 Horornis vulcanius | reverse complement strand
TAAGCTTGTATGTACTTTTGCCTTTTTAAAAAAAATTTAAAAGAATATGAACAGGAGTGGACAACCCAAAAAGGCAATTTCATCCCTCCAGTGGAGAAGATAAGAACCTGGCAGTGTTATGTCTATGGCTGGATTTCATGATCTTAAGGGTCTTCTTCAACCTAAATTTTTCTATGCCTCTGTTGTTTCCTTCACCCAGTCACTTAGCTTCATCACTTAACATCAGTTGTGAATAAAGTTATGCAGCCATGTAATTGTAAAAAGATAGAGAGAAATGGCTTGGCCTAGCTCTAAAATTGTTCTTGGAATTTTCTCAGAAGTTTTTGTCATTGTTACTATTCTTTGCTTTTGACAGTCATCTGATATCCTTATTTAGCCACCTTTGACACAAGAAAGCTAATGGTATAGAATATTTTTAAAGGCTGTTGGGTCATATTTGCAGTCTGAAGAAATGTTTCACACAGTCTGCAGAGTTACTGTGGCAGAGGTATTCCCCGTTCAACCCTATTTCACATTGGCAAATATGCAGAAGATGGAATGATGGGAATATAAATGATAGTGAGCTTCAGAAACCGTGTGGCCTTATGCACAGAAATAGTGCTCTGGTGTGAAGTGTTTTATAAACATTCATGTTTTAGCCAGGTTAGGTTTTTTGTTGTTCAGCAAAGAGATTCAGCTGGGCTGCTGGTGAGTATTCAGAAGGTGTGGCCTCGTGATTGGCATCATGGTTAGCAGTGGGACCCAGTGAGGTTGTGTAGCCACTGGCTGGTCCTCTGATCGAGAACATGGTGAGAGGCTGGTGGGCCTTATGAAGAGGCATCCAGCATCACTCAGTTGCCTCTGTCTTTACCTACTGTAATTCCTAATTTGACAGGTGAATTCTGGTATCTCTTAGCAGCAAGTCACATCTTGTTTGAGGCTCTTTACATGAATGAAGTGACAGAGCTGTATCCTATTTTTCTGCTTTCTGTCAATATGTCTGAGTCAGTGCTAGACCAGCTTTGTCCAAAAAACTTAATTTGTGGCTGTCCCAGAACTTTCAACACAGAACCACTTATGTATTATGGTAGTGGTAGTAACATGATTGCATCAATTTTCCATCCACTGTCACTGCTTCATCCTACTGAAATTGCTACAGGAGTCCTCATGACTTCTGAGTAGAAACTGGAACAGGGACAAGATTGTTGAAGTGTGATGGGACTTCTGCATTATAGGTTTTGGATTCCTCCCGGGAGGATTATGATGGTAAAAGTCAAGTGTCATAAGTTTTTAATTTGGCAGAATTTGTACTTATAAGACCATTTCACTGAACATTACAAAACTGGCTTTGCATGTGTGTTTAGCTTATTCTGTAAAGTATGCCATCCAGCCATCCAGACAGATATTTTTGTCTCTTCTGGATTTTCTTTTTCTTTTTTTTCTTTTTTTTTTTTTTTTGGATTGTGCAGTACTTGGTTGTTCATTTAAAAGAAAATATTTGTGTTCTGAAAACAAATGACACACAGCCGGCTGTGTGGCCAAGTGACCCAGAGAATATGAGTTCCCATGATCCATGTGTATGTACAAGTGATGGGGACCAGAACTTGTTCTTTGTCCAGTAGTTCAGTTGTGCCTGGCCTCAAGGGAATATGCAGCCATGCTCCTCATCCTGTTAACTTTCCATGGGAATGTAAGAATGTGCCTCGCACTGCTGGCTAGGAATAGTTGTGTGCAGGGTTTTGTTTCACTTTAAAAATTTCTTATATCTAAATTCATGTGGATTGTGCAGAAATTTGGACTAAATAGTGATTGAAGAAGTGTTAAATTGTGTGATACTGCAGTTTTTAAGAACTGAACATAAATGTTTTGCATTGCGTTGACAAGAGCTATGCAGCCATTTATTTTCTGTCCTTTATGTTCTTGACCAAATGCTTTTGTTGAATGATATTTGAAAAATGAAAGGAAGTATTTAGTCATCTGCATAAGTAAATAACTTTGAAGTTCTCAGATACCCAAGATGTGAAAACATAGATTATATTTGTTTGGGGTTTTTTTTGTTCCACGTTGGGTGAGACAGGACTAGGATTGGTAGAATCCTTTCTTTGGTATTTGATTTTATGAGTCGAAATTTGTCCATTTGGTTTTGTTTTTTTCTTTTTGTGGGATTGTATGTGTGTGTGACTGCTTATCTACAACTGAAAATTCTGTAGTGGAATGTCAGAGACCATTTGCTGTTCCAGTTACTAATGTCCAGCTAGGGAAGCTTAATGCATTGGCTAGTTTCTGTTGTCCACAAACATTATTGCAAAGCTGTGAAAAATATGTTCAAATTAACTATTAGCACTAATATACCTTAATTAAGGAAATTAAAAAGCAGAAGAAAACATAATTACTGGTTACTTCCATATGTCTTCTTAGACACAGCTTCCTCAAATCTCTACTTTAGGGATGTGGCCTTGATGAACAATGCATCTACTTCCCAAATTTGTCCACTTTCATTTAGCTTTCTATTAATAATGGCATAGGTGTCAATAGAGGGGCACAGAGTACTCTGTTGGAAGCATGTTAGATTGCATTCAGTGTCTGTTTTTTGCTTAAATAGTTACTTTATTTAGAATTAAAGGAGTGCACTTCCATCAGTTGCATTCAGCACATGACCTTGCAGTGTTATATGTAAACAGTATCATAGTTGATGTTGGACTGATGAACTGGGAAGTTGTTGTATGAAGTGCTGAAAGTACACTTACTCAGTGTCTACACAGCAACAATTCAATAGAAGCCCTTGCTCTTCCAAGCAGAGGGAAATAATAACAGAGAAATCTTGATAGTAGTAAGAATTTTCCTTTGAATTTTGTGGTTGGTTGGCTGGTGGTTTTTGTTTTGTTTTTGAGAGGGAGGTGCCTTAATTACTTTTCTATTAAATACATGATTTTTAGGCAATATTGACACCCAGGCACTGATATTTTGGTACCAAAATTAATTTTTTTTTCCAGGTTGCTAACTTTCTAATTTAATGTGTGTCCAGCAGAAACCATTTATTAGCAAGCAGACTGCTTAATATGAGCCTGCAAATTAGGCAAATATGTGCTCAAATCAAATTTATATAGCTTTGGCAATCAGTACTATTAAAAAAAAATTGCCTTATCTAATGTTAAAGTGACAATTATATTGGCCTATTTTTTTGCTCATATATTAATGTTACGCCATCTAATAGCAAAATAATCTTCCTATACAAACAGTTATAAAAATACAGGGAGCAATCTTCTAGCAGAAAGAATGGCTTATACTTGGCAGTTGGAGTAATTGCTAGTCCACTCTTGAACTTCTGTCTGAGCGGAAAAATTAAAACTTTGTATTTTTTAGAATTCTTTCCCTCTGGAGTAAGAAAAATGATAGCAGATGAATTGGTGTTCTAATTTATATTATGGTGCAACTGAACTAAAATACAACTTTCTGTTTATTTTCATTTGTTACTGATCGTACTTTCAAACTGAAAACTTAAACTGATCTAGGACTTCAGCAGCTGAAATAGTTGTGCATAATCATATAGTGTCTGTTCATTCAGAATCTACTGAAATATCAAATTTATACCTTGAAGGGACATTTTGTTTTTTAAAGTAGAAAGTATCTTGCAATCCAGGATGACATTCAACTCTCCTTTGAAAATTGGTTAGTTCACTAAATGAACAGGAATAGCACTTTTTGGAAATGTTTCTGCTTTAACTCAAAGCAGGGGTTTGAAATTTGGGAGAGAAGAAGCCAACAAAGCAGATTAAATAGACTTCTAAGTTTTGCTTTGAAATACTGCTGTGCTAAGTCATCTAGTTTGGATGAAATGAAGTATGATTCTTTTATATATGAGAAGGAATGTGTTTTTAAAGCATATGATAGTATTGAATGCTGTGTTAAAACTTTTTCATATACTTTTTTTAAAGTTAATACTGTCCTTCCTTTTACAGAAAGAGATCTGTTTGAGATTTTGTCACCTCAACATTGATAAAAAGTCATGGTATGAAGAAAATTTTTTAGCTTTTGTATGAAAATACACATGCTTTGGGAAAATTTTTTTATTGATATGTTTCAGAATGAACTGAGAAACCCCAAATAGCTATCAATTCCTAGCCTGTCTTTACAATAGCATTCTTGTGTTAATGCTCTTAAATACCATTTTATGAATTTATAAAATATCCTGACAATTCTAAAGTAGGTGCCTCTTTTATGACATGATTTATATTCTAGGGATATTTGTTGCTGGAAAATACATTTAAAGAAAAACTACTGAACCACTCTTCTGTTTTATACAGAGGGGATTAGATATGCTCTGATTTGTCTGGAAAAAAATAAACAGCCAAATAGTTTCAGAATGCAGCCTACTTGCAGTGCCACCGTGTGGCTTTCCTTTTTCATGGCTTTATTAAAGAAACCAGTTTTGGTTGCTTCATCCCCAGCGGGAAAGTTACCTGTGAACTTATAAAATGTCTGTGCTCCTAGCTGCAGACCTGGTCTAACCAGGATGGTACAGCACATTTTTTTGCCTATCTTTAGCATTATTTGTCCTTGCTGAAATCTGCTTAGATGAAGAACCAGAAAGAGAATTTCTGAGCAGTACCAGTTCATTCACCTATTGCATCAAATCACTACGCAGTGCCTGGTTTGGTCATTAAAAAGAAAAGATCACACTGGAGCAGGAAAGCAAAATGTGTCCCTTCCCAGCAGTAACTTGAAGGACTATGATAATTGGACTCATCAGTTCTAGCAATGTTACGTATGCAAATATTTTTTTCCAAGTAGTCAGTTTTCCAGGCAGATGGTTTAACTTTAAAATTAGATTGTCTAGGTAGACACAACACTGCTTATGGAGGTAGTTGATTTTATTTTGTATTCAAGACGTCTGCATTCTTGTTGACTTAAAGTGAAGGATGTCAGAGAGACTTGGTTTCTAAAAGCAGTGTTATGCTTTGAAGTAGTAGTGCTTTGCCTTGCACCATTTTACAGAGTTGCTCAAATCTTGGTGGGATAAGTGCCTGAATGTTTAAGACTGGTTTTCATATATAGGAAGTAATATAATGTGGAAGGTATTTTACACCAAGCAAGCACAGAGGATGCAACTTTTCAGCACTGCACCTGCTTGGCATATCTAATAGAGGAAAAGCTTTCCTTCCTCACAACCAGCTTAGGTTTAGTGACATCTCTGAATGAAAGGCAGGGTTTAACCTGTCTGTATTGTCTTACTGTCATTCTGGCAGGGAACAGCAGAACAGGCCCTTCTGCCCAGGTGGGAGCAGTGACATCCCTGCTCAGTGCGGCCTCAGCAGCATTCCCTGGGCTGGCGGCCACGGCCCATCACCTCTGCCCCACACCCCAAAGCCAGCCTGCCACTCCCTAGGCCCTAGCGTTTGGATCCGAATTTGAGTCAGTGCTCTTGGTGTAGTAAGAGTTTTTATTGTAGTACTTTGAACACGCTTTCAGTATTTTCTTGCTGCAGAAGTGTTTATTTGAACGAAAGGCGCTTCCCACGCGTGCTCAGCTGTTGGGCCGATGGCGCTGCCCGGGTTTCGCTGCCTGCCCCAGAGCTGCTCACGCTCTGCGGAGGCAGGGCCAGTGACTAAGGGGACAGATCAAGTCTGGGCTGGCAAAGCCTGAGCGTGCCTTACTGAGACACCTCTGGGCTTCAGCGTCTTCACTGAGGGCTTCGTAGCTTTCAGAAATAGAACTGAAAAATGTGAGAGCATGGTAAGTATCAAGCTGTATACTTAATGTCTCTAGGCTTTTCTGATAAGCAGGTGCTTACGTTTACATTTGTCTCCTAATTACAAAAGTTATACTTGGTCTTTTTTGGAAAGTGGATGCTTCTTTTTCCAAATTAATGTATTATTTGTGCGGATTGTAAGTAGAGCTGTATGAATGTGGTATCTGAGTTCTTGCAGAATCTTAAAATCAGCTGTGGAAATATCTGCTGCCCCAGTCCATACTTGCAGTTGTACTGTTTGTTGGAAAGTTTTGCAGTAGAAGTTGGAGAGAGATAAAAATGCAGTTTTCTTCTTCCAGTGTTGTCAGGATGATTCCATTCTTTGTCAAACAGGGTTGTGCTTTTTTATTTATTATTTTTTTTATAAATGCAGTGTATATCTAAGCAAAATGATGAACAAAAAGCTTACAAAGAAACAGTTAAAAACTGTACTACTTTATTTTTGTCAAACAGTTTTGAGTGCTATAATACTTGCAGTTAAATACAAATTTTGGTAAGTCTGGATTTCCATGTAGGAACAGCCAAAGGTAGAAGTGCATGTGAGGAACAGAGACAGAGAAATTTCTGTTTGCTTGTTTTTATTTAGGAAGCTTGTTTGGTCTTTCTACTGCACATCAGGCTTCTGAGGTAGGGAGGGTGTGTAAACTTGAGTGTCTGTGATTTAAATTGGTTATTGCAGAAGTTCTTCAGGCTGCTATAAATTGCAATGGCATGAACAAGTTAATTGTACTATAGGTTTTGGATTTTGTTTTTAAAATGACTCAAGTATAAGTCATGGACAATTCTGATTACTCCTTAAAACAGAAGACAGAATATAAAAATGTACACATAAATGTACGTTCTTTTGTATCACAGGTCCTGACTTGAGTTGTTCCTGTATTAGAATTTTGCCTGTTACAAAGTTTCCTTCAATAGCATAGATCACAAAAGGACTGAAATTGTATCTTAAGAAATTACATTCAAAACTGGTATACTGTGTATCAAATTCTCCTTAGTCTTCAGCATTTTCAATAAAAGCCTGTTAGTGTCTCTGGTGGCTTTTCACTGAGAAGGAAAATGGCTTCTGGTTGTTGAGAAAGTGAAATTCATGACGGTGCTGTAAACCCTGTCATATCCTTTTGATAGGTACTTTTGTTTTTGTCTTTCTTTAAAATAAAATTTAGAAAATAGTCGCAAGAGCTTGCCTCTGAAACTCTAGGAACCTTTATGAAAAGACACATTTTGGATTGTACAAACAGCCAATAAGGGGAGAGGAAAACAGCAAAAAAACCCAAGGGACAAAACCATTTTTGATACGTGCTGTTCCTTGAGGTCTGGGATATGCTGTCTCTAACTTGGATTGTTTGATGTTTTATAGGAAAAAATATTGCCAGAAATAGTCACTTGCTGTAACTGTTTGCCTCTCTGTTGAAGGCTTGCAATGTTTACAGGGCTACAGTAAAACACTTGAGTCATAAAAACTTGGTATATTGTATTCTTAAGTTTGAAACTAGATAATGCAGATAAAGCAGACCAAATGTTCTGTAACCGTAACCATAATAATGTAATGTTTTTCTAGCAGCGCACCGAGACAAGACTCCTAGAAACATTTGTGAACTTGCTGTGGTATAAGAGGCTACTACTGCATGAGTAAATATATTCCTTTTTCTCTCTCTGTNTTAACATTTGGTAGAATTTCAGTGTTTGTAGTCCACACAAATAAAAGTGTTTGAATATTTCTATCACCTCCTCTTTTAATCTTTAATGAGTAGGTAGAAAATCAAGGGTATGGGCCAATTATGTGAAGAGCTTTTTAAGAACTTGGAGGTTTTTAGTGTACAAAATTCTGTTAAGCATTTCTGTGCTATTACACAGAGCAGACAGTCTGCACAGGCAGTATGGCACTGTGGGATGAGCTGAATGCCCCATGCAATGAGGGAAGGTTATGGAGCAGATAATCTGGAGTGATGTCATGTGGCATGTACAGGGCAACCAGGGGATCTGTCCCAGCCAGCATGGTTTTGGTAAAGGTGGGTTCTGCTTAACTAACATACTGTACTGCTATGACGAGGTCTAGTGGATGTTGCTTACCTGAGCCTTAGTAAAGCATCTGATACCATTTCCCACAGCATTCTACTGGAGAATCTGTGGCTGCTCATGGCTTGGATGGGCATACTCTGTTCTGGGTCAAAACCACATGTAATAGAGACTGAATGCACTTGCACTCCTGAATATTAATCTGGATATTAGGTTTTGAAGCAGCGGAAACATAATAAATGAGCCTTTAAAATTTTTTTTAGCTACAAATAACATTTTCATCATGGTGACCTGTTATATTTGGCATTCGTTGAGATATTTTAAGCTGTTTTGTAATGGTGCCATATAATCTCTGCTTTATCTAGAATAAGGTCTGTATTTTGGAGGCATATTTCTTTATCTTTTATGTTTTTGGCTTTGTTGATTTGAACTTTCTCCTACAGAATCATAGAGAGTATCCTCAAACATGACTAGCTGCTCCTTCCAGAAGCTGGTGTGATACATTCTCCATTTAAGTTGTCTGTGATACTGATTCCGAAGATAGATGCTTATCTGAATTAAGGAGGTCATGTGTGTGTATTAAGTAAGAAAGAACACTGTATTTTTCTTCCTCATTCCTCTCTTGTGGGTAGCAGGGAACTTGAGGCATGTTCCTTCCCACATGCCATCTTTATAGCCATGGACTTTTGCTCCCCAGACAACTTCTTACCCCTCTGGAATGAAGATCCTCTTGTAAATCAGTTTCAGCTTCTGTAAAACAAAACTCTGACCTGAGTTGTTTGATGTCGTTATTAAAAAGGGGAGGACTTCCTATACAGATTTTAGTATTTATCCTTGTAGTACAATTAACTGTATAATTTTTCCATTGTCTTGTGTTTACTTCACTTTGAAAAAGTACCTGAAACTTGCGTGACAAAGTTTATAATGGTAATATAATAATCAATTTTTTTTTCTTTTTGTCATCTGATAAGCACAGAAACTCAAAACATTAAGAGAACTGTTGCACCAGATGCACTGTTCCAAAGAATGAAGTGAGGGAGTGCTGGGTGAAGCAAACACAAGGTGTCCTTGCTTCACAAACTGCTGTTTAGCATTAAAACATTGCAATTATTTTTAACTTTTTGTTTTGGAAGGAGACAAGTGACTGTTACTGAACTTGACCAGAGGTACAGGTTTATAAAAACTGCATTATACGGCGTGTAAATATTCAGAACAAGAAACTTGTTTAACTTCTTACTAAAGCTACATCTAAATTCCTTACTGCAACACTGCCATAGAAAGATCTGTCACAGTACAGACTGTTCTGTCAAGAAATGGATATGATTATGGAAACTTGTATGTGAAACTGGATCTGAAAGTTTCTGAATTATAATATGGGATTTTTCCAGAAGCAAATCATTGCAGGAGCATTATTTTGTCTGGGTTTTTTTGTTTGTTTTGTTTGTTTGTTTTTGTTTTTTTAATTGGCTATCTAGTCCTCTGAGAGTGATTTAAGTAAGCACTGTAACTCTGGAGCTGTAGTTCTCCAATCTCTAAAAACACTGTGGATTTTTTCAGTTTTCTTGGTGTACTTGACTGTTGAATCCGGTAGTGGCATTAAAGTGTTCCAGAAAGTCTCTGCAGTACCTGGCTCTCACTTCTGCTGGTTAAGGGAGATAATACTGCTTCAGTTCTCCTTGATGTCAAAATAGATTGTGAAGGAGTGGGAGAGCTCCAAAATATTACAGATTAGTAGTAGTAGTAATAATAATAATAGTAGTGTGTTTGGTAGAGAATCCAAATTCTTTCCCTGCCATTTTGGTTATAAATGAGCTTGCTGGGCTTAAAAGATATTTTTAGCATTACAACCTTTAAATATTTGGATACTGTCTCTTTTTAGCCATGTAACTTCAGTTACAAGTCAGGTTTTCCACATTATGTTGCTTTCATCGTGGTTTGGCAGTGGCTATCCTCTTTTGAAGCTCTAGCACTTAAAAAAGCTGTATGGTTCTTTCCATTTGTGCTTGGTAACAAGGGTGTCACAAGTTCCCAATGTACTTTTTCAGTTAAAAAGGGAAAAAAAGTCAGCAACAGCACTCAGTAATATTTTGGGACTTAGTTCTGCCAAGCCACCATCTTCCTTGTTCTGTAGCACCGTGTGTGGGTTACCTGGAGGTGTGGCTGCACCACCTGGCGAAGGCACGGCGGGGCCAGGGTATGGCTTTGGCTGCAGCCTTAGCCTTACAGCCTAAGGAGCTCAGCAATGAGGGCACAGTGTTACTAGTAACTAGTATGTGGTTATTAAAACCCAGAGGGTTTTTACTGCTGAATTCCACATCTTTCACTACTGTTTAATAAAACAACTTACAGCTGGCAGCAGCTTAACTTGTGGAAATAACCTGAGCGCAAGATTTGTGGTGGTTCTGGTTTTTTTTTTTTTTTTTGCTCTTTCTGTATCAGAGATTTAGAGCTATCGCAGTATGCTGTTAACCATATGTCATATGTCAAACTTTGGTAGATGATTATAAACTGGGATTTTAAAAAAGTAACTATTTAAGCATTGAATGAATGATCTTATGGTAACATTGTAGCAATGGACACATAGTTGTTGATCTTAGCTTTTCTGTAGAGGGTGTGCAGTGCAATGTGTATTGGCAGAATTCTCTAAGTTGGTATCTTCAAACCAGAAACAAGCTCAAACTTCCCAGTGGCAGCTGAATTAGGCCTGTTCATGGCTTTCCTGCTCACGTGCTCTGCTAAATAATAATACAGTTGTTTCACAAAACAAGAGAGAGCTATAAAGGTAGCTTTACTGTGACTTTAAATCTCTCTTGAGAGCTTTTTGAATATAGTAATTATATGATTAAAAAATAAGGAAACTTTTTGGGTTGTGCGCTTCCTCAGGCTATTAACCTAACCACTAATTAACCAACAGGAAATTCCAGACCTGAAAGTTTCATTATTGCTATACTGAACTGTGAAAATATAAGTGTGTTAATGAGGATTTCATTATAGCCATCTGTAACTTGTTTTTAAATTGTGTCAAGGCAGGAAAAACATAATATACCATCTGTTACCTAGCTATATCAAATTGACATGAAAAATATTGGGAACAAATCTCCCAGTTTACAACCCTGGTTGTCTCTTATTTCTTATCTTTTATTCCTGGCAACCATTAATCCCATGTCAGTAATACCTACCAACGTGTAGCAACACGTCATTTACTCCTTAAATGATGTACTTGGTTCACTTAGACATTTCTGTATTGTAACTTGTGTACCTGGGAGGGAGGAGATGCTTACTTCCCAAAATGATAATTTCTGGGTTATTAATGACCTCTTAATTTTAGTGTCATGTTCACTCATGTATGTCTGAATCACCAAAACTCAGAAGCTGAGGATTGTCTAGCAATTTGCAGTTCTTTTGGGTTTTAAGTGAACAAAACTTCTGGAAAACATCTATTAGTATGCTCTTATTCTCTGACCTGGTGAGCATGAATTGAAGCATTTTGCTCATCAGACACTGGGGGTTTTGCCGCTTTTACCTTAACTCTTGTGTTCCTCTGTAGAGCTTATTTGT
Organism: Horornis vulcanius; assembly: GCA_013401035.1. Taxonomy (NCBI): domain Eukaryota; kingdom Metazoa; phylum Chordata; class Aves; order Passeriformes; family Scotocercidae; genus Horornis; species Horornis vulcanius. The sequence goes on along the minus strand of VZUA01073098.1, from coordinate 5,390 downwards.
CTCAAACTATCCCAAGTCCCTTGATTTCTGGTTCTCTTTGACCTTAACAATGAGGGAAGTTGTCATGTATTACCTTGCACTTAGCAAGAAATGTTATAGGTTCTTGATTGTCAGGTGTTTGTAGGTGCAATGCGAGTGGAGCCGTAGGTTAGAAGAAGGTGGTGGTCCAGTGGAAAGAGTTACAGAACTTGCTCTTGGAGGGGTGGGACAGAGAATTGGCACAGAAGAAAACACTAAAACAACTTTGGAATAGTGAGGCAGATCCTTTACAGCTGTGATGAAGTAATGACTCAGCGAGGTCAAAAAATGTGCTACTGTTTGCATATTACCTTTTGTGTTAGTTGGATCTATAATGTTAAAATGAGGATAAAAGGTTGTAATTGAGGTAGAGAAATGAAAGGGTCAGGCACCAATTTATCTAAGTCATTCTGTCAACAGGCAGCCCAAAATACAGGCTTGTCCTTTGGTCCACAGATATTTTCTGGGTAGGCACTCTCTTTTTTGTTCTGAATTCGCACAGCAGCTAGACAGCTTTGTTGAGGGCTGTTAAGTACTACCTTATTGAGGACAAAGTGAATTCGGTGGCTGAATTTAATAATAAAAATCTGCTTCTCTGCAGACTTATGCAACAAGTGCAGTTAGAATAAAATGAGGAACTCTTTGATGTAGCACTGTATCTACAATATAAGTGTCTTAGGGCTGTGGAAAGAGAAAACAATCTAATGGCTGTGGTGACCAAATGTATGAGGAAAAGCCCACTGGCACAGGTGTTCTTGTCCTTCAAAAGGTTTCTCCTGGTCTCCACCCCAAAGCTTTTTAGGAAACTGAACAAACATGGCATAAGACAGTAAAACTTGCATGGTTATATGATTTGCCCCATAATAAGAACAGCGATATGGGAAATGTTCTGCTATGAAGGTGAGGGCATGCCACCTCAGAGTTTCATAGGATTTGTGCTGGAATTCTTAGTTCAACATGTAATAATCTAGGAAAGCAGCTGAATAGGAAGGTGACACTTTGACAGTAAAAAGTTACTATTCATTGTAATAAGAGGAGATACGACTCTCAAGACTTGCGGAAAGGTTTTTCAAAAGTAAATGGATAATAAAATGAGATTAAATTCACTTGAGATAGACTTACTACAAATCAGTTTGCCATGTGCATTAGCAAAGGAATAGAGAACAAAAGGGAAACCAGGATTTCGCCAATATGTAAATCTCTGACAGTACAGGGCATGGTTCTGGTCTCTGCCATATCCACAGTGATGTGGTAAACTGAAGAAGGTTCAGAGATGATCAAGAGAGATATGGCTTAAGGGACCTGAGACCATGTCACTATGTTCTTATATTTACCTTTTATTCATGTGCCAATTTGTCGTGATCTAACTGTTCCAAGTAAGCGAAAAGAACATTCAGCAGAATTGCCTAATGTTGATGTATGAAATCATTAAACCAAATGTTAACTTACGGTAAAATAATTAAGTCCCACTTACTGTTGAGTGATGATACAATCTAAAATCAACTTTCCTCGTTGATGTGTGACTTGCATAAGAGAAAGAAGTTCTTGGTCTCCTTCCAAGCCATTTGGAAGCTTCTTGTCTATGCTCTCTTCTCCAATTCTTTTTGATTTAACAAAACTATTTGCCTTTCTTTGGAGACTAGACTGTGTTGGTCCATCACAGATGAGATGTCAGCTCAGTAGGTACAAAGCAACTGAAGAAACAGAATATTTCATAAAACAAGAATTTAATCTGAAAGAATGCTGCTCTCACCCTGGTAATCTGTGTTTCCTGCTATTCTTGCTGCTTTCAGACTTTAGTATCTCATGGATATTTAAAAAAATCATTACTATTTCAGGGTTAGATGAAATATTAGTTTTAAAAAACAGTCTTTTGTTTATAACAATAGAGACAGCAGGTTCAAAGAGTTCCCAGCTGCACAGATACGTCTCTATTGGGGATTTTTAAAACCAGATAATTCTAAGAAGCTTTTCCATATGCACATTACTGATACACATCCTTTGAGTTCTAACAATGCATTGGGCTTTTGGAGTTGTGGTTTGGGTTTTTTTTTCCTCTCCATTGCAAAGATACTAAATGTTCTGGGTAATTACAGACAAAGGAATCTGAAAGTATTAAAGATCTAAAAAGGAATACTGGGAAAGTTTTGGTTTATTTTCCTCACTAGTACAGACAAGTCTTAATTTTTTGGTCTTGGAAACAATTCTATGGATTAAAGAGCATGAAAGATCTGTACTCAAATGTGACCTGTACAGGCACCTCTTTGGGAAATGTTCTGTATTTAGTCACATAATGTCATTCTATTTAGCAAAATAGAATTCTTTTGCTCCTTTTAAATTTACACACTAGAAATTATAAAATAAATTGCAGTTTATGGTGCATACATCGTCTTTCATTGCTGATACTATTCAGGTGATGTTTCAGTTTTAGGAAGTGTTCCTAACACAACAATGCTAGGATTTGTATTTAAGTAGATGCTTTATGAAAAAAAAGAGAAGCATTTTGAAATTCTGAACTAAATTCTAAAAGAACTTTTAAATTCCATTGCTTTATATGGTGATTTTCTTTTCTTTCTTTTTCCTAATACTCTGTATATCTCCTCCTTCCTCATCTTTTAAAATTCTTATGATTTAACTTCCACAAGAATTCTGTGAATTTAAAAGACAAAAACAAAACCACAAAAAACCAAACCCCCAAAAAGCAAGTAATCTGTGTTGAGTGATACTGGGGAAAAAGTAAAAGTAACCTTTGTCAGATGAAGGGAAAATGTCCAGGTACATACTTGCAGAAATGGAAAACCTTTCTGTCCTTTCAGGTTATCTGAAATGTTGGACACTTTCTTGTCATCAGTAGTATTAAATTCCAGTGGTCACTCCCTGAATGAAAGCCCTGTGATTTTTCAACAGTGATAAATTTACTGCTTAATCTATGAAAGCCATAAGGAGGATATTGGTAACTAGATAAACTATATGTAAAATAACCACAAGATAACAGCAGGACTAAAATAAAATTACTGTACTAATTGTATGTTTCTAGCTGTAGCCCCTAGATCCAGATAATAATCACTGCCTCCAAGTGTAATTCTCTAATATTGTGTCCTGTGTGGGACATA
>VZUA01073097.1:9180-19595 GCA_013401035.1 Horornis vulcanius | reverse complement strand
GGCTACGGCCCTGTCAGAATAGGATACAGCATAATACAGACCTTCAGTTTAAAAACAACTGTGGTACATAATGAAAAATACGTATTTTATATATAAATATAGTTTATATTTTTCTTTAGCTTACAAGTAGTATACATGTCATGAAATAACTGAATAACATTTTTAATAAAGTTCAAAAACCTTTCCCTTTTTCAAAAAATTACATCCAAATCAGTACTACTGTGCTGAATGAAAGGAAGTGGTGTTGCTAGTACTGATTTTTTTTTGTCTTGAAACAACCTTTATCTGAACTGTTTTCCTTCAACCAACACCACTTGACAAATTTAATGCAAAAAGGTCTTACAGTATATGTTCTCAAGATAAATGAAAATATTTGCAAATAACAGGACAGGAAACTGTCCAATTGATTTTGCCATTCAGTTCATTGATGAAGGTTATGGTATTTTTATTTATTTCTGCTAGCATTTAATTACATTCTCTCATCTTCCTTTCTTTATTTGAAAAAAGAAAAAAAAAAGCGGAGAAAAATTTCACATTTGCAAGCAATTCCGGCTGGCTGCCAGCTGAGGCTGCAGGATCACGCACCTGGAAAGCATATATTGCCTACAAGCACACTATGGAAGATACTTTTGAAACTTCACCTTTAAAGCAATACAACTGTACAAGGATGTTTAGCCAGTGCCCACAAAGAGTGTTAAAATACCAAAGCTGAATTCTTCCCCTAAAAATCTGTGTGCTGGGTGCAGAAGATTCTACTCTACAGATGATGGAAAAGACAGGATGAAACAATTTGGGGGAGGGGGTGGTTTTGGTGTTGTTTGGGTTTTTTTTTTTACCTCCAGTCATGGTGGCTATGATTACTGGCTTCCAAAGAAGAGATCTTGGCATTTCCTACCAGATTATAGGGATGTGAGCCAAATAAAAATTATACCAGTTTACAGCTAACTAAGGACAGAGAGCTTGCTAGGGTTTAAACTGAGACCAGCAAAGTTTAGACATTTTCTTTTCTAGTTAACAAGTACAGGATCCAATACCATTGCCCTTAGTTTAAATTAACAGGAAATTGAAGTTAAATGGAAAGCCTTTCCAGGGAAACACTAATTTATTTGGAAGAACAACGAGAAAGCTAGCAAACCTGATAGTAAGGCCTTTCATCCCAATTCAGTGGTCATTTTGCTTCATTTTAAATGCTTTGGCAACTGTACTCTATGCCTACATATTTGTGAAGGGCTACAAAAGTGTGGCTTCATGGGTGAATCATACTGGACAGCAGAGAAATCACTTTGTTTATCGCTCAGCTAAGACAATGTAAGAAGAGACAAATGTTCTCCATTTTATTTCTATTGTAAAGCTGCTTAGCCATAGCAGCTCTACCTAAATTTCCTGCAGAACTCAGGTTTGTATTCAGAAGGACTTTTCAGCAATACTCATGTACACAGTTTTTACTGACACAATTCTTGATCAGGCCAATAACAGGATTAACCAGACAAAAAGGAAAACTCCAAGTGATGTACTTACATTTTTCAGCTTCCTACTATAGTCGGTGTTCCTGGTTGCACACACAAACACATACAAAGGAAAAAAAAAATATCAGAATAGACATACTTTCCAAGAGGCTGTATGCAGCAGATCACATTTTCCCTAACAAAAGCCTGCCGAATGCTTCTGCTGTCTGGAAACACATGAAAGCTAAGAAGATGTAGTTCACACATTCATTTATTCATAACATGGGAGTATTTTGTCACCATTATTTCAATCATTAAACTAGAATTCTGGGAGTACAAAAAGAAAATGCGTTTATAATGGTTCCACAGTAAATCAGGACAATGCCAAAATATTTCCTTTAAACAGAGTTGCTGATTTCTTAAAAAAGGAAGACATAAGTCCTCACTGCTAAAATACACTCTGCAGCTTTCCAACAGTCAGATTCTGCTCTGCAACCCACACAGATTCTGGAAGCAACTGAACAAGCATAAGAGGCATCACCAAACATTAAGGAAATATTGTGTGTGCTTCTGTGGAAACAAACATTACAAAGAACAAAGTGAATGGACGAAGCAACAAAGACCCTGCCATTTAAAACAGAACGTGCCATGGAAAACATTTATTTTTAAAATGTATACTTGAACACTCAGATTGAACATTGGCATCATCTCTCTCAACTTATTTTTTTCCTCTTAAATTCATGGAAGAGAGGCAGTTTTATGTTAAAAACAGCAAGGTACAAAGTTTGTGCAAATATAACATTTCAAAATCCAGCAAAGACAGCATTAAAAATGAAGGAAATATGTAGGTGCTGAAAACTAAATAAGACTACTTGAGATTTAGTAAAGATTGTGTCCTGATTATTTATAGTGGAATTGTCTTCTACTATAACAGTAAGACCACTCCAGCATAAAGTTTATCTGACAAAACCAAAAACAAATAAAAAGTATTCAAATCTGTTAGAACAACAAAAGCTTAAATATAGGCAATGGTAAACAAAGTATTTTTAACACCATCTTTTTAAGCCAAAATTTTGTCCATTAATATCTACACAATGAGAAAAATAGAACAGTCTTGGTTTTTTTCTTAGTGAAATAACAGTGGAAAAGAGACTTGTTTAACAAGTCACAAAAAAAATTCCTTACAGCATTACCTCATAACTTTTATAAGCAAAGTGATCCAAAAAATAGATCTAATGCATGCCTCAATTAACATCTATGTGGAAAAAAAAATTGTTAAAATGTCATTATCTTAAGCATGTGCCATAATGTCAAACTCATCCTTTACCACAGAACAAATAATATTTTCACCATGTTTAAAAAAATCACCCAAAAGTCTTCAAAGAGGGAAAAAAACCACCTTCATGCTTTGGGAGCTAGCTAGCAGAAGACAGCCTTCAACATATTTCTCTAAAACAGTCATGGACTTGGCTTATACACCTCAACTCAGTTACTCAGCGTGAACTTGGACAGTGCTAGGAAAACATTTGGCTCATTTCCACAGCTGCTTTCTCTGAAGCCCTCATATGCAGCGGAGGGCCAGGCCAGCTCTGCGAGGTTTATGATGCCAGGTTTAACTTGGTGACACACTGAACAGCTCTGCTTCGAGCTCCACCCTAGTAAAAACCTCTGAACCTGCCTCACCAAGGTACTCCAAACATCCACAACCCCAAAAGATGAAGGTTTTTATGAGAAAGACTCTTCCTCTCTGGTTTCACATGGAGATTAGGCTTTTATATGAAGATAACTAATTGTTTTGCAACTCTCTCTAGTCAATTATTGCAGTGATTTTACAGGATATGAAGAACCTATTTCATTGAAGTATTATCAGATTTAGAAGAACTACATCACATAGCCTCCACTCACTGCCATGTAGAGGGCAATAAGAACTTCATATTAGAGTCAGAAACTTGGGAAGGAACAAAAAATGGTATTCCTTAAAACAAGGACACTGGCCAATTCGATTTTGAGAGCCTTTGAATTTTCCCAGACAATGCCTGAACACCATGAAAACTTGCCCAGCTTTCATTGCCAGAAAGGAATAAAAAAATGCTACTGAAATTTAGTAAATTGTTTCCATATACTTTTCTAAAATGGATATGTGTCACCAGGATTTCATTAGCGATCTTTCTGGCCAAATGAAATTAGACCATTCAATCAACTTAGCAGCATTTGCTTGTACATAGAGCAATAACTTCTGTTATAATTGTAATATTACATGATAGACCCAAAACTTTCAGGAAAACTTCTAAATAACACCAATTACAAATTTTGTTAATTTTATGAAAGCATGGGGTGCTTTTTCTTTTAAAAGGTGGAGGGGTCTGTGTAATTTGTGTCGTAGTGGGTGTGTCGCTTTGGTGAAAAACTTTCTAAATTGTGGCACTTTCAGTTCACACAGACTCTCATTAGCCCAATTACTGTGTGTCTCAAGCTATAGCTCTTGCAGGAAAGTGAAGGGACCATGCTTATGTCTGCATCTCATACAATGCCTCTAATGTCCTATATTGCACCATCAGAACAGTTTAATCTGAAATAACAGAGCTGTGACTTCTTTTCCCCCACACTACAGTATTTTATTAGTTGGACAGACAAAAAAAGAATGTCATCAATTTAGATTAGGAAAACCCCTAAGTTCCTCAGAATCTCATTGCCTAAGACAGTATTTTCACCAATCATAGAATAAACTGAGCTGGAAGGGACCCACAAGGATCACCAAGTCCAGCTCCTGGCCCTGCACATGACATCCCCAAGAGTCACACCACAGGCCTGAGGGCATTCTCCAAGTGTTATTATACAGAGCTGTGGTTGATGTCCCTGGGACAAAACCTGTTGAATAGAACAATCTATTTGTCCCAACACTGAAAGTTTCCCAAACCTCTGCTTCCCATTTGCCTTACACTAATTATAGTCCTATGGCCTCTTTGCTCATTCTTAGATATTTACTATTGCTTCACATGCACCTGAAAGTGTAACATGCTAGTCAGAAACTGCTGTTGTACTTACTTGATGGTTACTCTGTTTGATGTGTCCTGCAGATCACCAGGATCAAAAAGCTGAGATTCTTTAAGTCCCAATTCCTTACAGCCTCTTAAGAATAATATGATATTATCCTGAAAAGAGACAAAAAGCATAAAACCTCAGCACTTTAAACTCTCCTTAACTGAAAAGAATCTTACCAAACCAACTGCTCCCTAATTCAGTAACTGCTCATGAACAGTCATACCATTAGCTGCATGAAGAACCAAAGACATTTCCAGTCCCATAATTTAAGAAGTCAGTGTAGATTTTGTTTGAAAATCAGATACATATGAAACATTTTTCTTTTTCTTCCAAGATATGTAACTACAACAAGCTTGTTGACTTGCTTCTTTTCGAACACAGATGTTGGCAACCTTTTTAACTGGAAAAGGCCCACTAATTTCTCCACCTACTGCTGGAGGCTGCCACACAACCTCAGCATGTTACAAAGTAGAAAAGGCAGGATTTTTGAAGGGAGCAGGAAGAGTAGATGTAAAAATCTCACCACCATTTGAGCAAGCAATTAGTTCAGAAAATACTTTGCATGTCAGATATGAGCAAGCCAGTTAACACAACTGCTCTCTTGCCTCTCCAAATGTAACCAGTCAGAAGCCACAGACAAAAGAGATAGGTGCTTTCTCCTGAAACAAAAACCTTGAAGCTAACACTTCACATGGCCACTGTCTCTAAGAAGAAACACCACCAATTTCATAACACTTCTTATGGAGGATTTACTCTTTTCAAATTGATAACTAAGAGAGCATAAGTAAAAACTGACATAAGTCTCTTTCAGACCAAGTCCAAGTGATGACACTTTGGTTTGCACTGAGGAGATTGTATCTGCATGTGTGCATATACAGCTAATACAGGTTTTATTTTATACTTGTACAAAAGCATGTACACCACTCCCCTGTTACAGAGCCAGCGAATATGTTCTACATGGATAAATCTTGCAGGCCAGTAAAGAATAAGTTTTTAGATACATATGTTTCTAGATCAGCAACTGCAATGGTAGATGTGTGGACAAGAAAAGATACAATGTACAGCCTGATATTCTTTGAGGAGTCTCATCCGGAACCTGAAGCAAAGCGTAGAGTAGAGTTACAGAGGAGCAGAACCACAGCGTGTGGTGGAGACCCGTTTTCATAAAGACGGGGAAGCAGAGGAGCCTGGCAGTGCTCAACTCTTACCCACTCTGCATGACAGAGCAGATTGGTGAGCAGGGCCCTCCCCACATCTGCTCCCAGGCCTTTCCCGGGGCTAGGGGACAGCAGCCCTGTTTGTTCTGCAAGCAGCATGCTAATCGCCGCGGCTCCCGGCATGCCAACACTCGCACACAAAGCTCGCCAGCCACACCACAGAAAACACAGACTTGGAAATTCAGAAGAGTTCAAATCTCCCTTTCTTCCCTGGCTGAAACTTAACAGCTCTGGAGGGGAGCCAGGGGGGGAAGGAACAGCAGCTGAGAGAGCAGAGAGCCCATAACCCAGAGAGACAGGATCATTCATGACATGAAAAAAGATGCCAGTAAAATTTTCCATCTGGCTTACTGTTTGCATCATAATTTTTCCAACTGCATCATGAATAACTCTTATGTTTAGTCTTTGATGGAGGACAGTCCTGGTCACTCTCAAACGGTTGGTGGAGCAATGTGTAAATCTAACAAATCGAATAAAAACGCAAAAGCACTCAAAAAAAAGTGCCTAAGAACATTTCCAAATTTAACAAAAATATACAGGACATAGAGGTCATAGTAACCTAATAGGCTTAGAAAACAATCAAAGGAGGAGGAATGCCGAAGATAACTAATTGCACCCATCTTTATGCCAGAAGTTCACGTCTGAGTTATAACAAGCAGGAACAAAAATACCAGTTATTTGGCAGTTATTTATTTTCCAAATTATAGTTTGGAAACTCGGTTCTTCTGCTGATGAACAAATGACTACTTCTCAAAAAAACCAGCATCACCTACTCCTGTGTGGCTACATGCTTCTATTTTGATGGTCATCATAGGAATAATGTTTGCCAAAGTCACTAACACTATCACCCAAACAATTCTTCACAAAGCTGAGGTATCTTGTATGGACACAAATAACCACACATGCCAACAAGATGCAATCAGTGAGCCTTGAAAGAAGGTTTTGCTTTTGCTAACAATCTCATAATTTTTACTTCCCAATGGTCCTAAAAATGGCACTTTGTTGAAAACAACTGAAGAAAAATCCAACAAAGAAAATGCTTNGAGGAGCAGAACCACAGCGTGTGGTGGAGACCCGTTTTCATAAAGACTGGGAAGCAGAGGAGCCTGGCAGTGCTCAACTCTTACCCACTCTGCATGACAGAGCAGATTGGTGAGCAGGGCCCTCCCCACATCTGCTCCCAGGCCTTTCCCGGGGCTAGGGGACAGCAGCCCTGTTTGTTCTGCAAGCAGCATGCTAATCGCCGCGGCTCCCGGCATGCCAACACTCGCACACAAAGCTCGCCAGCCACACCACAGAAAACACAGACTTGGAAATTCAGAAGAGTTCAAATCTCCCTTTCTTCCCTGGCTGAAACTTAACAGCTCTGGAGGGGAGCCAGGGGGGGAAGGAACAGCAGCTGAGAGAGCAGAGAGCCCATAACCCAGAGAGACAGGATCATTCATGACATGAAAAAAGATGCCAGTAAAATTTTCCATCTGGCTTACTGTTTGCATCATAATTTTTCCAACTGCATCATGAATAACTCTTATGTTTAGTCTTTGATGGAGGACAGTCCTGGTCACTCTCAAACGGTTGGTGGAGCAATGTGTAAATCTAACAAATCGAATAAAAACGCAAAAGCACTCAAAAAAAAGTGCCTAAGAACATTTCCAAATTTAACAAAAATATACAGGACATAGAGGTCATAGTAACCTAATAGGCTTAGAAAACAATCAAAGGAGGAGGAATGCCGAAGATAACTAATTGCACCCATCTTTATGCCAGAAGTTCACGTCTGAGTTATAACAAGCAGGAACAAAAATACCAGTTATTTGGCAGTTATTTATTTTCCAAATTATAGTTTGGAAACTCGGTTCTTCTGCTGATGAACAAATGACTACTTCTCAAAAAAACCAGCATCACCTACTCCTGTGTGGCTACATGCTTCTATTTTGATGGTCATCATAGGAATAATGTTTGCCAAAGTCACTAACACTATCACCCAAACAATTCTTCACAAAGCTGAGGTATCTTGTATGGACACAAATAACCACACATGCCAACAAGATGCAATCAGTGAGCCTTGAAAGAAGTTTTTGCTTTTGCTAACAATCTCATAATTTTTACTTCCCAATGGTCCTAAAAATGGCACTTTGTTGAAAACAACTGAAGAAAAATCCAACAAAGAAAATGCTTTCAAGTGATATATTTACTCAAGGACACCTGCCTAGGCTGCCTAACCCCAAGCCAAAAAATCTCATACTACTGCAAAACTAAACTTTTCCTGGTTTGGTCTAGTACAGATGAAATTCACATTTGCTAGTTCCATTGAGTCACTGAGAAAAGCACTCCTAAGCCACTGAAGGGAGAGAGGAGTCAAAGTTAAGACCCAGCTCTCAGCAGAGCTTTCTCTCAGGATTACTACACCTTGCATTGACCAGGTCCTGATGTCTTCAGTTCTCAGAAAATTTTGCTTTTATCTTTCAAGAGGGTTTATTGTTCAGTGTCTGTTAGCTGCAACTATGCATTTTTTGTAGTCACCTAAAATGCCACTCTTTGTCATCGCTGAAGAAACTAAAGAAAGCAGAAAAAAACAGGTTTACAAGTAGCAAGATATAAAACCCATCCTTACTTTAAATAGGTGACTGAAAAGACACATTTAATGTGCCTGCCCAGCTCCTTACAACTCTTCAGAGTTAAATAGGTCATGCAAATGGGTCACACTGCAGCGGCAAGTATCTCAGGGTGGACAGCTGCTGTGCCTCAGCTAACAGTGATATCTTTTACAGTGGTCTCAGAAGACACACGACCAGAATTTGGTCCCTCTGGCAGCCCCTACAAGGCACTATCACACAATTTCCTCACTATATTAAATTGAGATGACACCGCTTTTCTCTCAACCATTACTTTCTGCAGCTGCAGTGTTGGAGTAGACATAAAATTGGTCACATCATTTCCTACAGCCCCATTGGACCTGCAACTGACTCTTGCTGGCTTCTCTTGGTTTTATCCCACACCACTCTACAATTAAAAATCTTCTGGCTTTATATACAGAGGAAGAATAAGCTGATAGGTTACAGCCTAAATTTATTTTGCAAATTTTCTCTATTATTTTAAGATATAAAATTTTATGTCCATAAATACCTATGTTTATACAGATCTATAAATTATAAATCTATAATCTATAGGTATCACAGATAGCTATACAATTTTAATAAAATGACAGAAGGTCTAAATAGGCTGCATAGAGAAGACAAATGCTTCAGTGTGGTGACAGACACAGGACACAAACACAGGGTACAGTGATACGTTAAATCCCAACCCTTTTCTGCCTGCATCAGCAGAGTCTTGACAGTTACTGTTACATCAGCACTACAAGCAATATCATTTACTTGTAAGTAGAGAAAACCAAAAATGATTTATGCAAATGTTTCACTATACTGAATTTCAGAAACAAAAAATTAACTAACACATAAAACAGCAAACTCCCAGGCAAAACCAGCCATGAACCAGTAAAAAGAGTCATGGACAGATAAGGGTGCAGCACACTGACTCTTTGAGAACTTAGGCAGAAGGATGCATGGGAAGGAAGGGAAAAATGCTCCTGCTTCACAGTTGCATTTCAACACCACCATCTTTTCACTCTTTCTGGTGTGTAATCTGACAGACTCACCTCTACAAAACCACTTTGTCAGGACAATTATCTGAAGATAATACAGAGAATAGGTTGTGGAGGCATTACACCTTCGTGAAGGTGGAGGAAGGGAATGAGGGAGGGGGAAATGATAACACACTGCTCACTTGTAATTCTTTTTTGTTTTAACCTGTGTTATGAATATGAAAAAAATGTTCACTGTATAGCATTAAGTAATTTTCCTCACGCACAAAGTGGAGCACAAAATCCTGAACTCTGTAAAAAAAACCTCAGAAATTGGCAGTTGAGTAGGACAGACACCCTGGAAAGCCACCACAAATTCACACAGTAGCACTGCCAACACACAAGATAGTTCAAGCTAGCGAGAATCAAATATTCACAGCAGGCAAATTCTCTCCATAGGATCTGCTGATCAGATGCAATGGCAAACAGCTTGAATTTGGCCCACTTCCATTCCTTTCATCCGCCACAATACATACAAAACAGTCTCACTGTATTCACACTGCAAATCAGTTCTACAGCTTATCACGGTGGAGCCATCGTTTGTCAGATGTGCTATGGCATGGCCCGGATGAGATATTCAGATAAACTTGGGGAAAATAAAAGCAAGCCAAGCTGTATGTCTGCACAGAACACTGAAAAAAAAGCCAAATACATGCCACTTCTGCAAGCTGGAGATATTATTAGACGCCAGTAGCACTGCTCTGTTTTGCAGGACAGCTGCAGAAAAACAGGTGGCCTTTTTCGTTTCTGGAATGCTGGTATTTTCCCTGCTCCAGAATAAATTAGAAGATCTCTAAAATTTAAAAAAAAAAAAAAAATAAAATGCCAAACTGCTTTTCTGAGCAATTTCCAACAGACTCTTAAAAGCCTTCTGTTTAGTCTCAACCTTTCTTCCTAATTCCCTTATTTTTCCTTTTTATGTGAGTAATTATTTGTGATAAATTATCTATAGAAAAACAGTGGATATTGCCTGATTCACAGGTCCATAGAAATACTGAAATATTCAGTTCAAGTCCACCAGGAAAAAACTTCTATAAGAAAGGCTGGGAACTCTTCATATGTATGTGTATG
>VZUA01073051.1:0-18464 GCA_013401035.1 Horornis vulcanius | reverse complement strand
TTTAAAGCCATTCCCCACTTGTTCTATCAAAACATGGCCTTACAAAAAGCCCTTTAAAAAACTCCTGTATGAAAACTAACATGAAACTGTATGAAACTAGTTTTGTGAACAGAAATCCCTGGCCAATGACCATGCTGGAGGGATGAGAAGAGGCTGCAGGACCCTTGGTGAGCCTGGGCTGGATCCTGCCTGGAGCTGTGCACTGCTCTATTACTTGCTGCTGGTTTCCAAACATGCACAGTCTCTGCACATCTCCCCACTGACATGCTGAGGTCCCACACCAATTCCAGCATCCCTAACTCCATGCTGGTGTGCACCACCAGCAGACACAGGCAGGGCTGCAAAGCAACCTACACTTTAAAGCCCACTGCCACAGCACCAGCAAATCAAGGTGTGGATGTTGGTTGGAAAGCACAACCTCCATGCCTACATGATGGTCTGTGGCTTATCCAGGCTTGCACAGACCTTTTTTTTAAGAATATGCACAAAGCCAGACTCAGTAATGCCCCACCAGAGCTCCTGTGCTATGTCCAGCATCAAGCATCACAGCCCCACAGGTGCCCAGCCAGGTCTACTGCTCAGGACATCCTCCAGGAGAGGATCAGGATGTTTGGAGGACTGAGGTGTTTGTAAGGCTTTCTCCCTAAGAAAGGTCCTTGTAAGCTGTTTCAGTGGTGGAGGTAGAAGAGTAGGATGCTCATTCTCTGTGTATTATTTGGTGACACATTTTGTCCCAGAGAATGATCCCAGAAGCTGAAGAGTCTGGGAAGATACCTCCACCCCCCAATAAAAGGGCTTTTTCCAGATGTCTGCTCCAGGCTCTTAAGGGTGGGCTGCAGAAGCACACGGCTCCTTCATGCTGCAAAGCCTTTGAGCACAGGCAGCTGGTGGAGGGAAGCTGAGATGGAAGCAAGATCCCAGGGCCAGAGCTGTGGGTCTGTGTTACAGAAGCAGGACTGGAGATTCCCTTGGGCAGGGCCAGGCTTTTCAAATGCTCCCCATGAACATTGTGCAGGTTTGTTTTCTGAGGGAAAGCCATCCAAAATCCACCTCCTCCTTCTACTTTGCCTGTAAACTCTCCCCTGCTCCCTTTATTTTTTCTGCAATCTACAGACCTCTTTTCCAAGTCAGGTGAGGCTCAAAAAAACACAAGTTCCCTGCCCTGTGGTGAGTCTGGGGCATAGGATGCAAGGTTTATAGTCAGAGGAGGTTACCCATTCCCACTGTGGATTTTCTCAGCAAATGTGAGTGTAACCTTGTGGGAAAGACTCACACAGATCACCTTGCCTCAGCCTCAAAGTTTACAGAGAAAATAATTTGAATGGAGCTTAGTGAATACAACAAATCCAAAAGGCTCTGCAGAGCCACCTTGTGCCCATCAAAAGCATTCTGGAAGAACACAGCAGTTCAAAGGCAAGGAGTCTGAATAAAATATACACAATTTATTTATTTATAGGAGGTTTACAGCTGTACAATATTGGCTTTCTGTTTGGACCACTCTCTGATCTTGTGCAGCATGACACGTCAGTGCCTTTGGAGATGAAGACAAGTCACAGCCTGTTTTAACAGGCAGATGTCAAAAAGAAATGGATTCCACAGAGTGTAATGCCAGGCTGCTTGCAACCATTGAAATGATTAACAAAAGAAATGTGAAATAAATCAGACACATGTCCTACCCCACTCATGAGGGACTGGAAAGTGCATTTCCAACCTGTCCTCCTCTCAAAAAAAAAAAAAAAAAAAAAAAGAAAAACAAAACCCCCTGAATATTTCTGTTTACTTCATTCAAAGAGAAAAGGCATCAACAATAGGAATGGCATTTCGATAATTCCTCTCCCTCATCTGCTCTACAAGTAAGAGAAAAAGAAGAGTAAGAAAGGTAATTTTTGTTCTTCCATTGGAAATGTAGGGGAAGAAGGCTTCTGCTCNGCAACACTCCACAGAGAATAGTCAAATTCTGGCAGAAATAGAAGCAGAGGTAGACAAAAACTTATCATATCTGCAATGTCATATTACAATTTTTAAAAAATTGTTTAATATGTTAATAATTAGCCTTAAAAAAAAAAAGAAAAACAAAACCCCCTGAATATTTCTGTTTACTTCATTCAAAGAGAAAAGGCATCAACAATAGGAATGGCATTTCGATAATTCCTCTCCCTCATCTGCTCTACAAGTAAGAGAAAAAGAAGAGTAAGAAAGGTAATTTTTGTTCTTCCATTGGAAATGTAGGGGAAGAAGGCTTCTGCTCCAGCTTTTCCAAAACTTTCTTTTTTTTTCTTTAAAAAAAAAAAGGATAAATATTACTGATATTAAGACAATTTGGTCCTGATATAGAGTGATTTTTCTTAAGAAGCTATTAAAAAGCTGCCTTTCCTCTCTTTATGGCTTGATTCTCTGTAGGGAGGAAGGAGGCTGCCCTTGGGTACCAGGGCACCACAACTCCTTGGTGAACTTTGGCACTGCTCCTTGGGGATCACAGTGCCATTTGGCACATGGCAGGGCACTCCTGGACAAATGGCTCTCCTTTCCTGAAGTTATCCATAGCCTGATTTCCCGAGAAAACAAGGTTAATGCAGGGAGGCTGGACACTTCCACCTGCTGATAATGGTGCAAAGCTCCTGTTATGTTCCTGCAATGCCAAATAGCTCATGCCCCTGCCAGGTGAGGTATCTTTGGGCATTCCTCTCACATATCACTCTGAACTTAAGCCTGTGAGATCTTCTCCTAAGAGCCAAATCATACCTTCTAACCCCACAATCCTGCTTGCAATTATTTTCAGTGATGAGTCTCATAAACAAAACCAAGATAAAATCAAAATATCTGTGAATTGGTCTTTGTAAATTCAAGGATTTGCTTTGCCCTTGGGATCAAAAAGTTGCTTTACCTAACTGGGAGCATTTAAGTCAATCCTGCAAGACACTGAAACAAACTTGGTCCCAGTGATGGCAACTGGAGTTGGAGGTTACTCAGTGCAAACCAGGAGTAATTGAGATGTGGAAAGAGCATCACGGGGGCAGCTGCTTGCCCTTAAGTCCTGTAAAACAAGACCTAAGAACATAAGCAAATTTGGTAAAAAAGCAAACTCATAACTGCAGGACTGTGGAGGTGAGGAAAGGGGAAAAGCAGCCTTCAAAAATCAATGCAGTTGCACTGTCTGATTCTGGATGCACCAAAAACTGAGCTAGCAGGTACTTTGGGGAATGCTTTACCATGTTTCAGACTTAGCAGACCTTTAGGGACTTTAAAAAAAAACCCAGACAGATTTGCAGGATAAACATGGGTATTTAGAAGGACAAGAATAAACCCTTTACTATAGCAAAAGAAGGCTTTTCTGTTCACTTTTGCTGCAGGAAAAGGACTCTGCTCAAGTCAAAATTTACCAAGATTCAAAGATTTTATCATATGTATTATTTTCCACTTGCATACAGGTGACTGCAAAACATTTGCTTAGAAAATCTGACAGAAAAATCCCTTAACTTGCACCACTTTAAAGGCACATGAATAAAAAACCCCAAACAGGAGAAAAAAAAATGGTTTGAAACTTGTCCTAGTCAGCTGCTGAAAGGCCAGACAATGGGTTGTTGTTTGGTTTATCTGGGATGGTTTATAAGAAGCCAGATTCTGCCACCCAGTGGAATAAGGAAGATTAACCCAGTTTTCATGGAAGTCAGGAGCAGACTGTAGCCCTAGACACGTCCCCAAGGATGCATTTGGGTTGTGCTCGTGAGACTGGCTCTAGGACTGTGAAACTCATCCTCCACGACAGGAGACTGGAAATTAAAGGTGAGAGATGGACACTGGTATGAATTAAATATTTCCAGCATTTTCAGGCGGCACTGGGAGCAGTGCTCCTCTAGTACAAGCTAAAATCCCACTATTTTTAAAAAGAATTTGAGAAAGCGAGGCACTGAGAAATGATGCACTGTAGGCAGCAGTACAGATGGAGCCCATGGAATGAAGCTCCCCACCCCCTGAACTTGTCATTTTGGCCTTCAGAGGAACAAATCTTCTCTTACCTAAACACTGAACTGCCCCAGCAGACAACCCACCCCAGCTGCTGGGGTGAGCTCTTGGGATGGGGACAGCATGGAGACACAGAGACAGCAGGCACCGCGGGAGTTCAGGAGGCACCCACAGGAGCTGGGTCCAGACTGATTCAGAAACTTCACCCCAGAGAACAGTTAGGGGACATCTTTCTATACTTCAGAGTTGCATGGGGTTGAACAAGACCTGGGTGGAGACAGCTTGTCCCCAAAATCATGGAGCCTTTGGTCTTGTTGCCCCTGTGGATTTAGGCTGCCTTGGTGCGTTTTCCTTGCAGTTGCAGCACGCAAACTCACACCCAAAAATCATCCAACAGGCCCCGATCTGTTTTTCCACTTCTCCTTTTCTGTGGTGCCTCCACAGATAAGCGATTACATGGCAATTTCAAGGGGGACAACTCCATGCACACTACTCTTAACCCAAGCAGACACACTGAAGATGCACTGAAGCGGCTGGTGGGACTGCGGTGGCCACAGGTGTGCGTGGTGGCACGTGTGTGTGCCAGCCTGTGTAAACAAACAGCCCCAGGGCACGGTGCTCTGGCTGTCAGGACACACAGCGTGCTCACAGCGGTCCCACAGCCCACGTGGCAGCCAGGGGGGCTTCAGAGGACGCCAGCAGAAGGATCATTGCGGTTCCCCAAAAAAAGGCACCATTTTTTTAACACTGAAAACACAAGATTGGCTCCTTAGAGTGGAATGCATGCATGGTTCATATACACTTTGCAGATGGAAGGTAGGCTCTGTGTGTCTCTCTCTATATATATATGTATGTGTGCATGTTTATATTCACATATGTGGCACCAGAAGAGTCATCCTTGAGTACTCAGACATTAGTGAGGATGTTACTGCTGAGCAGCATCACAGCAATGGTTCCAGGGAGGTCATTTGACCTCCTGTTCCCCTTGTCCTGGAGGTGCAGCGTGTGCATCGACTGCCGGTCGCTGGGATCCCCCGTGAGCACCACTTGGCCCAAGAACTCGTCACTTATCAAGTTGTGGTTCCAGATCTGCAGAAACAAAACAGGGATGAGGGCAGCTCCTTCAGGGATGCGGCCAACCTTCACAAACTAGAGTGAAGGGGTCACTGGAGACATGCCCTGAGCTGAAGCCAGGGCCGTGGTGAGGTGTGGGGGTGTCACTCTGGTAGTGAGAGGGGGGGGAAGTGCCTTTACCAGATGTCATCGTGGTGATGAGAGGTTGAGCTGCATTAACTAATGATGCTCAGCCCGGGGAACAGATCTGCTCTGGACAGTGTGAGGAGAGGGTAGGGGGTCCAAGTGAGAGAGGGTACCCATCCCTCAGCTCCCTGCTTGCCTGCCAGGTACCTGAACAATGATGGGTTGTCCTGGCTTCTTGCGGTAGAAGAGCCCTTTCACATCGAATTCTGGCGATACCGTGTTCTTCTTCACCGGAGAGCGAACCTTTTGCCCTTCACACTTTATGATCACATAAGGGTCAGCTCCTGAGGAGAGAAAAAGGATTTTTTCCTTTGTTGTAACTTCTGTAATTCCTTCGAGTCCTTTTCCAGGGGTGTCATGCAGTACTTTGCCTCCATATCCCACCAGAGGAGATGGATATCTGCCAAAGGGTTTGTCACATTCCAGGTGATGTCCATGGAGCTCAGCTGTTTGCCTCAGGTTTAATTCTATTATGTGACATTGTTTCTGGGCAGCAGGTGATGGTGGACTGCTGTGAAGCTGGGGAAGGGCCTGGATGGAGCACAAATCTGATAAGGAGCAGGCTGAAGGAGCTGGGGGAGCTCTGCCTGGAGAAAAGGAGCCTTGGGGGGACCTTATCCTCTCTACAACTCCCTGAACAGAGGATGTAATGAGGTGGGGGTTGGTCTCTTCGGCCAGGAAACAAGCAACAGGATGAGAAGAAAGGGCCTCAAATTGCACCATGGGAGGTTTAGACTGGACATTAGGAAAAACTAATTCATCAAAAGGGTTATCAAGCACTGGAACAGGCTGCCCAGGGTAGTGGTAGTCACCATCCCTGGTGGAAATTAAAAGATGTGTAGATGTGGCACGTGGGAACATGATTTAGTAGAGGCAGTGCTGAGTTAAGGGCTGGACTCAATGATCTTAGAAGGCTTTTCCAACAGAAACAATTCTAGGGTTCTGCAGAAGGGCTGCCTCTCTTGTCTCCATATTCTACAGGGACACTTCTTCATCACCCCAAACCCTTCTGACCATTGCAGTAAATATTTCATGAAGGACACCATCCTAGCCAACCCTCCTTTCAGCATTTGCTCTCCTAAAGGCAGGCAGAAATAAGACCATGGAGAAGAGAAAGAGGCTCACACAAGGAAATACGAAATGGAAGATAAAGTTACCAAGTTCACGTTGGGCTTCCAGCCCAGCTGGAGGGGACTTGAGCTTCCAAGAGAAGGAAAGAGTCTCTCATTAGTGAATACTTCCATCTTGCCAAACAAGTGCTTGTTTTGGGAATTTCAGTAGAGAAGGAGCTATTGCTATGGAAATTTAACTGCCAGAATGTATTTTCTTGACATGAACTTTAGTGCCTATGATAGAAACAGACCAGTTGGATGAGTTTTCTTGTCCACGGGAAATGTGGAAATGAGGAGGAACAAACAAGCCCCTTCTGAGGGCCAGGGATTTTGATTGCCAGACCACCTCTTTACTAGCTTTCTGCTTGCAAGGGCCTGGCTCCCCTGGTGAGCTGGATTTCACAGCTGTTTTTCCAAATTACCTTGTCTTTTGGGATGTCCCATTATATCCTCAGATTCCATCAGCCAGAGCCAAATTCCTATCTGTAAATCACTATTTCCAAAGTAGTGTATAAGGCCTGGCCCAAGATGCGTGAGAGATGCCACTGCATTGGAAAACACCGAACACACTGATGGTGGTGGGAGCTGAACAGCTCGAAAACAACTGGAAGAAAGCAACTCTCAAGGGGCTTTTGTGGAAAAAATGTCTTAGGACTCCAGAATCCACACATCTTCCCATCTGAAGACCTCCTTGTTTCTGTTCAAAAACCTTTGGCTACAGATTTCCCTGCATTGCTACAGGTGCACTGACCTGTTGTGAACAACACAAGAAAAAAACACCTGCCTAAGGTTAAATTCCCTCCCCAAACACCAGATTGGATAGAAGGACTCCCTCTGTGGCATGTGATAAATAAGCACATCTGACTAGTCCTTGCTTAGAAAAGATCCTGCTTGTTACTTTCAGGGATATAGTGACAGGCAGCCCTGATAATAATTATTGGGTGAAAAAAAAAAGTACTTAAAGTATTAATTGGGTTTTATTTATATTTTCTAATTTTTCAAATTTTATATTTTAAATTCAGCTTGAAAGTGTTTGGCTAAATCTTGCCACAGTTATCACGCATCCTTGACTCAGGAAATGGGGGAGAAAGGCTAGGATCTGGTCTATTTCCATGGTGGAAAGATATTTTCTTCTCTAATCACCACCCCTAGACCTTTCATCCCAAATTTAGCAATCTCCAAGTACAAGCCATCCCTCCCACTGGGTTTCTTGGTCCAGAGGCAGGTGGAACACAGGTTTCTTGCCAGGAGCCTCTGTGTGGCTGCAGGGCAGGGGGAGGTATGGTCCTGCTGCCATCTTCCATGCAGGAAAAGTGATGGATGTCAGAATTGATCTAGAGCCACACCATCCCAAAGTGAGCTGAGTTTGGGATAAACTCTGCTGATTTATCCAGCCTTAGTGAAGAATACCACACATCAGAGTCTTTCTCTGTCTTTCTTACTAAAAAGCCTTAAAATACAATTCCTGACTTTTACAGCTTCTCACACCTGGGAGGAAAGCTTGGGTTGTTACAGGACCTCTGCTAAGGGCTTTGGGGAAGTTTAGGGAGGGTCTCAGATAACAGCCTAAATATAACAGCTTCCAGATCATGTCCACTGCAAGAAGTGAGTTTAGTTCTACATGGACTTTCTCCTCCTCTGGTGTCTGAATCAAGCATGTTCACTGAAAAAAAATCATCTGAGGATATAAATTCCAGCTATGTCCCACTTCATAAACCACCTCCCAACTCCTCTGGGGCCAGACAACAGGCAGGGAAAAGACCAATACCTCCTTGGGAGTCCTGATTCTTGAGCCCAGCTGCAGCAAGGACATGGATCTGGGATACTACCTGTGGGTAGCCACACATCCCACTCCAGCAAGTGTGTGGTGGCTCATCCAGTGTCAGCTCTCTGCAAGGAAAAACACGTGGCCTTTGAGAGGTGCCCAGTCTTATCCCCAAGAGTTTGCTCAGGCACGATGAAGGACTGTACAGGGCATTTATTTAAAAGTTGGACTCAACGATCTTTGGATGATCCTTGTGGGTCCCTTCCAACTCAGAATATTCTGTGATTTTGTGACTACACACTGTCAGACTCTGTTCCTCACTCCAATCTCCTCAACCTGGTTTTGGGATGCTCTCCCATATCATGCCTTGAAGCAGAGTGGGAGCTTCTCTGCATGTCTGTGGAGAGACCTGCAAAGATGTCCTGTCTCTTGACCACCCTTAACAGAAAGCCAAAGAGCAGCTGCAAGCATGGCAAGGGTATGACCATTCAGGAAAACCACAAATCAGAAGCACAGGACTGTCTCCAAAGAGCCAATTCCTCCCCATCCCTGCTCGTGCTCCTTACCGGCAATCTGAAGGCACGTCTGTGAAAATCCTGAGAAGGAACTCTCCTTCATGACCAGGGTCAAAAGTGGTGGGGATGATGACGTAGCGGCCTTCCTTCAGGTCTGTCCTCAGGAAAACACTGCGGGAGTTGATGTAGATGGAGCTGGCCACCTTCTGCTGCAGGGTGTGCATCCGGTAGTTCCTGTTCAGCTCCACCTGGGCAGAGACCACAGTGGGATGGTCAGTGGATTGCCACTGGCTGAAAAAGTACTGGTATCCACCATGGGTGGGGGAAAAGACTGCAGGGGCTGAGTCCACAGCACCAGGAGACCTGGAGTTAAGAGAACCAGCAAAATGGTTCCCAACTGTGCTGGGTGGAAATCAAGTGTGGATGTGGCTTTCCCAACTCTTTTGACTCAGGGATTCATCTCTTGCATCCCAGCTTAACACTGCAGACCCAGCAAACAACACATAAGGATTAGTCTAACAGATTTCAACATGTGGAGAGAAAAGACTAATCACTGCTTTTAGCAAGAACTGCACAGAATCATAGAATGGTTCCAGTTGGACCTTCAAGATCATCTGGTTTCAGTCCCCTGTGGGATTGGGCAGGGACACCTCCCACTAGAACAGCATACTCAAAGCCACCTCCAGCCTGGCCTTGTACATTTCCAGGGATGGGGCATCCACAGATTTCTGGGCAACCTGTTGTCCATGCTGTCCCCTTTGATATCCCTCTTCCCCTCTAGAGGAGGGCAGGCTGTGCTGATGGCACCCCAGAAGCACCCAGATAATGCTTAAATGAACAATATGGTCATGTAGGAGTGATGTACCACTCTACAACCAACAAATTTACAGTGGCATTCTGTAATGCAGCCAATTCCAACATGCAGGAACCCCAGCCTACCTTATGGATATCAAATCCTATGGCCAAGTTCTCTCCTTTGCCCTCTTTACGACTGGTCCTTTTGGGCTTCTGCTGGATGGAGATCAGCACTTCATCTTCTGCCTTCTTCACATCAAACACATACTAGAAGAAAAGAGAGGAAAGTAAGGGAGATATTTATTAATACAGGATCCCTGGGCATGAATGGGGGTGGATTTAACAGATCTAACATCAGCTTCTCCCAATCCACCTTCATGCAGGGACAGCCTGGCTTCAAAAGGCTAATACAGAGCTGGAAACTGGAAGCAACTCTCCCACATCCTAATGACAACTCCTGCAACCGACCAGACCACTCTTCAACTGCTTGTTAGATGAAGGACTCAAAAGGACCTGACTTGTGATCATGAGAGACCAAGTTCAGAGCAGGATCAGACAATTGTGGAATCATTTATGCTGGAAAAGACCTCTAAGATCATACAGTCCAACCCTCAACCTAGCACCGCCAAGTCCACTGCTAAACCATGTCCCCAAGTGCCACATCCACATGCCTTTTGAATGCTCCCAGAAATGGTGACTGTACCACTGCTCTGGGCAGCCTCTCCTAATGTCTTCATCCTTCCAGTAAGGAAGTTTTCCCTAATATTCAATCTAAACCTCCCCTGGCACAACTTGAGGCTGTTTTCTCTTGTCCTCCCACTTGTTAACTGGGAGAACAAACCAACTCCCATCTGTGTATGATCCCCTTTCAGGTAGCTGTAGAGAGCCATAAGGTCCCCTTGAGGCTCCTTTTTTCCCAAAAAGTTTGTTCCAGACTTGAACTTCAAGCTAGAAGGAAAAGGCTGTATGGGCTATAACTGTCCTGGTAAATTTAACAGCATCAAAGTTTGGGCACAAAAATTGGAATTTGGTCATTCAGATGTCCAGATTGTTGGAAATGACTCCTGGCCCTGTTTGACTGGAACCAGCAAACATTGCTACCCTGTGGCACAGTTTGTTTTTCCCTTGTGCCAAGATGCTCTACACTAAACACTTGGATGCAGTCTCCTTGGTAAGAGGGATAATGTTAATAGAGTTGGCCTTGATTCTGGTGATGCTGCGCCAGAGAATTGCCATAAGCACAAATAATCTATTAGAAGTCTGGCAGCCATTTCAGCCTTCTAGGTCCCTGTAGGAGAGTTAAACACTTGCAAGCACACATGAAGGCTCCAGAAGACCCACTGCCCAATTACTCACTTGGGGGTTCTGAAGGAAAGTGTCCTTGTGGTTGATGCAGCCTCCAGAGCGGTTTTTCAAGGGGTCACTGCTTCTGGTCCATGCCCCGTGTAGCACTGCCTCCTCCCAGGTCTTGTGGATGCTCAGGTAGGAGGTGTTGATCAGACGGCACTTGATGATGTCCGTGAAGTATTTGCAGAAATCTTCAAAGGTCATCCTGAGTCAGGAAAGGGCAGAATTGGGTTATGCTGCTTCATTCCCTGGAGAGGTACACTGCAGGGATTCTCTTGATCACCTGTTAGAGAGTGTGGGTTGTCTCTGATGGCTGATGAATAACAAAAGTTATTCATCACACATCTCCAAAAGAGATGGAGGTACCTTTCTCTATGCCTGCAGTAAATACTTGTGTTTAAACAACAGATCTCTGTGTTTCAGGGTGAGAGAAGCAGCACGGTGGCCCTTTCTCCACACAAGGATAATGTCATACTGAAATATTCCTGGTGAGGCTGTGAAGTTCAGCACATTTATGACAGGTTCTCAATACCCTGGTGAAAAGGTTTGGCCCCCAAGTGATGCAGAGCACCTTGCAATTCCAGGGTCATGGCTGTCAAAAGCTGACACTCCTGGGCTCAAGGAGGAAGCTTCACTAGAGCTCCTATGGCTTGGAAACCTGTTTTCTCTGGTTAGCTGTATGCATGGAAAAGATTTACATGCTTCATGGGGTGGGAGGATGCTGTGGGCATGGCCTGTGGTGACAAACCCAGGAGGGACTCACCAGAACTCTCCATCATCTTCCACTGTCATTCCCATCTTCTCTCTCTCACTTTTACTCACTTTCTGCCACTCCTCAGAGCTGTGGGAAGAGAACAGGATCATTACTCAGAGGTAAGGGACACACAAGAACTTGAGGCACAAGGACTGTATAGAGCCAGTCCCCATGCTGCTCTGGTTAGGTCATCTGCCAAACACGGGGGAAGTGCAGCATGACTTGGAACTTCAGCCTCCTTCCTGACCAAGTGAGGTTGAATCCAGTCTGGCAAGGTTTTATTTGGCCATGAGTACAATCACAGCCCTACCCATAAAGATAACAAAATTGACTCTGGCCAAAGGCTCTGGTTGCACCAGCCCTTGGTTCCTCATCTCATCCACAGCCATCACAGCAGTCAGTGGTGGCAGAGGGTGATTCTGTTGGGTGCTTGTTTTGCCAGAATAAGACTGGGAGCACAAAGGTGACCTGTGAACATCCTTCACTAGTATGAAAGAACACGGAATCACAGAATCACAGAATGGTTTTGGTCGGAAAGAACCTTAAATAACATCTCATTCTAACCCCCCTGCTATGAGTAGGGGAACCTTCCACCAGACCAGGTCACTCAAAGCCCCATCCAATTTCACCTTGAGCACTTCCAGGGATAGGGTATCCACAGCTTCTCTGAGGAACCGTGCCAGTTCCTCATCACCCTCACAAGGAAGGACTTCCCACTGAAACAAGCTGTCCCTCCCAACTCACGTGTCGCTCCAAGGGCCGTTCCACTCCCGCTCTCCCCACGGGTTGCGCATGCGGATCATGTCCAGCTTCTCTGACTTGAAGAAGGACAGAAGGCCGTGGCCCAGACGGACCTTCCGCACGTCGGTCACCGCGTACGCGTGGCCCTTCACCAGCCCGCAGGCCAGGCGCGCCTCCATGTCAGCTGCTGATGTGGCCTGGCAGGGGGACACAGACAGTGCTCAGGGGCATGGTCACCTCTGCAGGGGCTGGGACAGAAAGCTACTCAGATTTCCCTGCAGGTTTCTGTAAGCTGAAAAGAAGAGCTTCGATAGTCAGGGAGAGGGCCAGCTGGCATGTCTCAGATGCCACTTTCTGTCCTGGATCCCTCCTTTTCCTCATTTGCCTCATGAGGTCTCTGAGCTCCCACACTGGCAACTGATACAGCTCATCCTAATGGTTACACTGAGAGGTCTGGCAACCAGCACTTGTAAAGATGCCCAGATGCAGACACCAAAACACCTTTCTCTGGAGTGGATCCCCTCCTGGAACTCAAAGGGTGCTAGGATGAATCTGGGCTTTTGGACATAGCAACAAGGAATAAGGAGGGTTGGCATTCAGGATTCACTCCTTTTGTCATCATCAGGAAGTCGGAACCCTTGGCCACAATTTATCTGATCTAATTTAGAAGTTTATGACTGTGTAAGACAGCTGCAGACTAAAATGCCTATTCCCATGGGACCGTGACCACACTGGCAATGTCTCTTACTTTGATGGAGCAGCTGATGAGGCCTCCCCTGTTGTGCACCTTCAGCACACGCTCAAAGAGGAGGTTTCGCTTCGCTTCATCAGCGATGTAGTCCCCTTCGGTCAGGTCGATAGGTTCAGAGACTCCACCAGTGAAATCCACCAGGGCATCAGCTGTGTTGCCTCCATCCAGGGCCTCGTAACAGCCTGACAACCTGAAAGAGAGTGACACGGATGGCGCACCGTTTTAAGGGGTCGGGGATGATTCTTGGGGCAGCCTCAAGAATGGAGATTTGCAGTTGAACTTCAAGTGGGAGAGGACAGCAAACTAGGACCCAAATTCCTTGTTGCGTTCTTGCTGTCACAGGACCAAAGGAAAAGGAACTTGAAATCTCTAGAATAGGTGTTACTTAAAGAAACATTGAAGAGTATTTTGCTTTGAGGGAAAAGTAGGGCTAGAGAAGGGGTTTTTTTCTTAGTGTTTTTCTGTTTGAGTTATGTACTACTCCTCCACAAGAAAGATGTTGTTCCCACTGCTGCAAACCGGCTGGTGAATGAACAGAGAGGAAAACAGTGCCCAGGTTGCACTTTATCCTACAGCTGCCTGGGTACCTACTTGGCATAAGCTTTTTCCACCAAGGCACACCAGAACTCATTCCTGGAGTTGGAGTGGCAGTAGATGAGCTGATTGTGGAGCGTGGGCAGGCGGTCATCGATCACCACATCCAGCCACTGACCGAAACGCCAGAACTGGAAATGGAAGATCCCCACATAGCTCTCGGGTTTCTCAGGGTTCCACTCCTGCTCCTTCCAGTCTGGGATGACCTGCAAAAGAAAAGGCACACATACCCAAATTATTCCCTTTTTTCTTGGATTTGACTCTCATCCTGGAACTAATGCAGACAATATCAAAGACAAGGAAGAATACGAGAGGGATGGACTTGCTTATAGTCTGTGGGGGACAGATTTTGGACCTGGTTCCACCAATGCAGATTAGATTAACATGCACTGGAATAGCTTAGACTTCATTGTTCCTTGGAAGGTGGAGTTAAAGACCTTTGTCCTCTTTCTTATAACCCTACCCTGGACATCTGCTGCCATCTACTTCCATAGACAGGCTATTTGAGCAGATCAGTTCTTTGTCTAACCAGGGATGGTTCTTTACGACCACATTTTTTGTTTTTTTAGCGTCAGTAGGGTACCACTAACAAAGGGCAACTTCTTTCATTCTCCTACTTGATTCTGGTGTGACTTGACTGGCCCAAGAGCAAGTGTGGTATTCACCTACCTGGTGCCAACAAACAGGCAGCAGATACTCTGCATGAACCTACTCTGTTAAGTAAAAGTGGGAAAAGCAGGATCCCCATTCCCTCAGGGTCTCCATTCTTCCCTGTCAAGATCTACCACACTCACCTGGGCAAGCACAGGGAGGTGATTTGATGAAAGAGGGAAAAGAAGGCCTGAGCTGAAAGAAACCCTAGAGCAGCTGAGGGGTCTGAGGAGGCACAGGTTTGGTGTCACTGCCAGCAGGACAGGCACAAGCAAAGGGTAACTCCCAAAGTCCATGGTCCATCATGGCTGCAGGCACCACCAGCTCTGCTTTGGGTGGAAAACTCACCCAGCTGGGTCAGAAATGAGCACAGCCAGGCACAGATGCTACACATAGGGGGGATCTGCATCTTGTTTAGAGCCAGGACACAGAGGCACACAGCAAGGAAATACCCCACCACAGCTTAGCTTTTGTTGGGGGTGGAGGCAATGTGGTTTTACTGCATGGCCAGGGGGGCTGTGAGGCCACACACAGTTACTGTAGTTGATGGCTGACAAGTGCTGACTTACACAGCAGCAGTAATGTGGCTGACTGTCCACACCCCTGCTACTTCACTTACCTGCTCCCACAAGATCATGAGCTCAGTGATAAAAAACCCCAAGGTGTCCATGCAAGCATGCATTATGTTCCAATACACCAAATAATCACTTTCCTGTGGAGAGCTGAGTGTGTTGGGGTGGGCTAGGAGAGGACACAACTACATTGCATGGAAAGAGCCTCTTCAAGAAGTCACAGGACATGGTGAAAGCACCCTTACTGTGCTTTGGGCGCTTGTCCAGCTGAAAGAGCTGCTCTTTTTCTAAATTTTTTTATCCTGTCTGCTGTCATAAAGCAGGAATTGTGCAGAGACAATTCCCTCTGAAGAGCCCCCTGACTCCTTAGCTACCAGCAATGATCCAGCCCAGGGCTCTCATTGCTCCTACACTGAAATATTAATGATGCCATCAGCCCTGCAAGCTCACAGGCACTCTTGAGTCATCTGGATCAATAGAAGCAGAGCAGACAAAGCCATGAAAAAGAGACACATTTGGAGGGCTTGGTGTTTTATAGGAGTGCTAACAACTGTGTCCCAGAGTCCTCTCTGGAGACTGCCAGGAAAGGTCAGCCAGCCCTCCATCAGTACCCATTGATTCCCTCCTGACTGGAGCTCATCCTAATGAATTGTCATAGAGGACCATCGTGATAATCAACAAGCTATTAATGAGGGCTTAGAAATGGTCCCAGCATTGATTAGAGGCAGCTTGTCAGCCAGAGTTGGTAGTGACAGCTTCCAGCTGGCTGGGTCTGGGACTTGCTCCTACTGTCACTGGTGGCAGGACACACAGGTCCCCATCATCCTCCCCCATTTCTTCACTTGGGGACAGCTGTGGGAGCACCCCCCACCACTGAAAGCAGCAAAACTGGTCAGCTTTCATCCAGAGCAGGGTCCAGGAGCAAGGACTGGTCATATTTCTACACTGACCCACGAGGAAATGGGAGGAATCTGATCTCCACAGGTATTCCCTGCTGGAGAGTATGCCATGGACCACCTATCCCAGGATCCCAAGAAGTCCTGGACTTAGCTTGGTTGTGTGACACTGGGGCAGTGGAAACCACGTTCTTCTCCTTCATCCAGCTGTGCTACTTTTTCCTCAGGGGCTCACAAAATCTGATGCTGCAACAGCATTTAGTGTGACAAATTATAGTGAAAGGGTTCAGAGACAGGTAAATTGGGAGCTCAGAAATGCCAGGTTCTCCTCCCTAAGCTGATTTAGGCTTTTTTCAATTTTCTTGAGTGGTTAATTAAGAGAAAAGGCACCTGTAGCCCTGGAAAAAATGTCTCTGATTAGAAGAATTTGGTACATGCCAAGTTCTTCAAGCCTTCTGCTGGGAACTTGCCAGTTCAGGATAAGGAGAGAGGCACCCAGTTGTACCAATCTGCTGAACTGTGGTACAAACTGGGATGAAATTCCCCTGGGAGATTGGACAGGGTAGTGTATCTGAAAGTCTTTATGGGATGTTGAAACTGTGTAAGGGTAGTTTCAGTGACTGGTAAAAAGAGGCTCATCTTCCCTGCAGCAGAGATCACACTGGTCCCCTCACCTCCCTCCCAGTTCTGAAGGAAGCAAGGATCCATCTGAGAATAATATCCCCTCCTATGTCCAGCTTCAAGCCCCTCTTGACTACAAAAAACCTGCTCAAAATACTCCATGAAGCCTTCCACACCAAGAGAGAGGAAAGTAAATGTTCATCTTACATTTTGCAGGAAGTTAAAAGGGGCTCAAGAATATCAATATTGAGTTGAAATTCAGTGCTTTATTGCGTGCAGGATTAGGGCAGCTTCTGAAGGGAGCATGAAGAAGACACAAACAGCCTCAGTCCTTAAGGGGAACCCATTGTCTAAGCTTTTATTTACTGTGGTACACCAATACCCAGTGGCATATCTGCAGCACAAACTACCCTAGCAACGCAGCAATGGCATGTTGTGAGACTTAGCATGCAAAAACCTCTTTGGATGTTGCCAGTGGCTCCTGTTATTTGGTCTGAAGTGGTTTGTAGTCAAGAACTTTGCTCTGGGTTGTACAAGGAGGGGTCTTCTATGGGAAAGTGTGCTAGGACCCTAGAGGTGTGTTTGGCCAAGCAGGGATGCATCCACTTTTCTCTCTACTTGCTGAGTCCAGCATTATTTGTGTCTAAACAAAGACATCAGCTTTTTTTGGCAGTGGCCATGGCTGTAGGATTTGGTGGTTCCTGGGCTTTGATTTTGGGCAAGACCCAAGAGCTCCCACTATCTCTCCAGCCAGTAGCTGATCTTCAGCTTTCTGCCTGGCATAACTTGTGCATTTCATTTCATACACTATTGTTGGGCTGGGGAAGGCAGAAGGTCTACATCTCTGGAGGTTTTAGAGAAGAGGTTGGACTCTTTTTGGGGCTGGTCTGCATAAGTCCACAGGCCACAGGTACAAAGTCACCTTGCCCTGGCTATCCCATCACTGCTCTCTTCTTCCTCATCTCGGGAAAATGTCAGGTTGCACCTTGAGGAGAACTCACACACATTTGAGTGCAATCTGAGCAAAGGACCAACTGTAATAGTACTTAGCTCTTTCAAGGGACTCTTCTATCTGTGTGTCTCAAGAAGCTTCATTGAAGTACTCTCCACTTTTTGGTGGAGGAAAAGGAAACATCTAAACTTCGCAGTTTACTTGCAGTCATGGGGCAAACTGGGCACAAAACACTCTCCTGTTCCAATACCTATAAATGTACCAGTCTCCTCTGCTCCCCTGGTCACCCAGACACCCTTCCCTGTGTTGCAGAGGACAGCAGACACTGCTTTTCAGGGACAGAAGCAGCAGGCTCCTGCTCTGTGGCTTGCAAAGTGCTCTGCAGCCTCACGGCTCTCTACAGACGCTTCAGAGTAAATATTTTCATGGGTGCTTTAAGGGCAGAACAAAGCACAAATTAGCTCTGCTGTAGAGGACTCATTGCTGGCCTAGGCTGCTCTGAGCTGCTGGATCTGCCCACACACACACACATCTGCTCCATCCCATCTTGGACCAACAAATTCCATCCTCCCCCAGCAGGAAATGGTGGCAGAGGTCAGAAAAGGCTGGTCCAACCTCCCCATGAGTCCAGCAGGTTTACAATCTGCAGAATACAGTGAGTCCAAGTGTATGCACTTCAGCTTCACAGCAAGGTGGATTCTCCATGGGACTGTTCTTCAGAGACTCCAAGCAGCCACAGCAGCAGCACAAGTCACCAGAGCCTGCAAGCACTCAGCATCTTGAAAGAAGAGAAACTCCATCACAAACAAGCCCTCCCTTTTTAATGGCCAGGATGGAAACTGGAAAGCAGGGCTCTCTCCAGGGGTCCCTGCTGTTTTCTGGTATGCCAATTACTTATTTTTCCAGCAGGTTTTTGGTGTGCAGTTGCTACAGTGAGAGGTCTTAAGGCAGCCTTGTATTTCCAAGCCAGTAAGATCCTGTGTGAATCCCTGAAGAATTCACAAGCACACAGTCTTATACTCAGGCAAATGCAGCAGCAAGCTCATGGTCCCATTCTCCCCATCATTTAGACAGAGGGCAGCACATTTAGGGAATATTTCACAGGGCTGAGGGGATCCAGAAGAACTGAGCTGTTCTCTGCTTTACCCCAGTGCTGTCTCTCATTAAAAAAAAAA
>VZUA01073042.1:28427-44369 GCA_013401035.1 Horornis vulcanius | reverse complement strand
TATGTTATGTCAAGTATATGTAATAATTTCAATGTCTCTTAACAATTGCTGCAAAATCTGCCAGCCACGATCACTGATATCTGCATTATTTGACAAATGAAATTCTCAGAAACAACGGTAATTTAATACTTTGGATGTTTCACACTGTAACTTGGGGTGTTTTAAGAAAATGCTTTCACTGTTCTCACTTTGGAGCTTTAAAGTCTTTGCAGAAGGTTTTTATGTGAAAGTCTGATCTCTGTAGTGTGGGGAAGGATGATCGATATTTGTTTAAGGATCAGAGGTATTGCTGGGTATGTACAAAAAAGAGAATCCAGAGAAAAGTGATGCTCTCTGCAGTGTCTTGCCTCTGTGGTGCCAGCTGGAGAAGCTGGTACCCACAAGAATGGTCTCATGTGCCACACAAAGGAGTTTTTTTGTTAATGATCAGACTCTGCCTCTTCTGACAACCACGGCCAGAATTACAACAAAATATTTGCTGGCCACTGAGCCCAGGAGTAGGACAGGTATGGCCTGTGGTGGGAGGGGTTTGCTGGTCCAGCTACTCCCCCCTGCCTGCTCTCCCACCTGCACACACAGCCAGGAGCTGGAAATATTCCAATCTGCACTGTTTACAACCTTGGCCAAGCTGTTTATCCAAAACATAATGAATGTACCTGTTGTGCATAAACAAACCTGCCTGTTCCTTTCAACCTGAAATGGCAATTTTCTATGTTCACCATCAGGCAGAATTCTCCATTGTTATTATAAACGATGGGTTAACCCACGAAAGGGAGGAAAAACGGCACATGTTCAACTTTCAAGAAAGAAAAAGAAAAGGTGCACCAATTTCTTCTGAACGCATTTGGATCAGCTCCCATGTCTGCAGCATGAACTATGATTTTTGTTACACATTTGAGAAGTATTTAAGCCTCCATTCCATTTTTCTTTCTTTACAGTTGTGATCTGACCAGTGTGATTTCATTTTGCTGCACTAGGTCATTTGCTATTCAAGATCATTTTTTTTTTTTTAATCCTCCCTTGAAAGAATAGCTTCAAAAGCAATTCTGTCCATGTTTCTGTGCATTATGCAGAGTCTGGAATTGGGTGGATATTTATAGATTGGTGATATGGGTATAAAAATGTACCTGTTTTTCCTCAAGTTAGAGACAGTACAGAGACAAGTCACTAAAACTGTCCACTTAAAAATGTCAAATATTACATGCAGTGTGTTTACATATTGAATTTACAGTCTGTGAGGTTGATTCTTAATCCTGCTGTAAACACTTTGGCTGCAGGAGGAACAGTCAGGGTTTATCCATGTCCTGCAATGAAGTGGAGTAGAAATCCTGAGAGGATTCGTGTAAAACTACTGGACCTGGTCCCAGAGACAGCAGCTTCACCAAGGGGCAGCTCTGCCTCAAAAATAATTAGTCTGTCTCAAAGTCTAATTAGCTCAGCCTCAGGAGTGTGTATTTGAGGCTCTCCCTGCTCTGGGCTAGCCTGCTTGGTGCTGTTTGAGTGACTGAATTAAGCCAGGGAGGGAATGGGTCTTCAGCAGGCTCACGGTGTCTCCAGCAACTGCAGTTTCCCAAGCTGGACAATGAAACTTTGTGATGATAAATGCAAGTATTGGTAGCTGAACAAACCCTGTAAGTGTAAGGAGGCCAAGGCTGGTGGAATGTGGTGTTCCATGGCTGAAGGGTTTGGGTTCACCCTCTTACCCCATCTCAAAGTTTATCGTTATGAGAAGGAGTAGAGGGAAGCAGAACCCTCCATGGAAAATTCTCCCTTGGTTTCAAGGGACATCACTGTGATGGCTTCTAAAAATTCACAGCACAGATGTCTGAATGGTGGTATTTCACTTATTAGCTATTCTGGTGCTGACTCTGATCATCTTTTTCCTTTATTCCTGTTATCATTTATATCCTGGCTTGCACAGGCATTTTATTTTAGGTGCCCTGTAATAAGGAACAAGTAGACAGCACTGGGAAAAATGCTGCTATTTGTGATTTAATGACATCATCTAAATAAATATTTCCACTGTTCTAAAATCAACATTGGAGCTTTACAGGAAGAAGATTGCAGGTCTTCACTGTCATTTTCTTGGGGGAGTGAATTTGTCAGGAGATTAAAAATAGAGATGGACCAAGAGCTCTCACACTGGGCCACCTTCCCATTTATCAGTTTGTGGAAGGAGTAACTCCAGAGTTCTTCCCAATCCAGTCTGCACTTGTAGTGCTTGGTCTATTGCTTGATACATGACCATGTGATTGTTAGCCAAGCTACGCTGATTTAACTTTGAGTACAAAATGACAACAATTTCCACAAAAATATTGCATTGCTTACAGCAAATACTTAAAATAAATAATGGTGGCCTTCAGAGTAAAGGGCTGTGCACAAACCTAAGCTACAGAAGGGTAGAGAAGCTTTAGGATTAGCATTTTATTGTTTCATATTAAGAAAGAATAATTTCAGTTTAGAAAAGCCCTGAGAGCCAGAGATGTAGAATTTCTGAAACCACTTTCTGATCTTGAAAATTCTAAGGTGTTCTGAAAATTGACTTTTTCCTTTTGACTATAGTTTAGAAATGTGGGGTAGTAGAACCTCCAAGACCACCTAGGAGCTACCTCCCATTTAAATCAGAATTTTAAGAATATCTGCCTGCATCTATGTTTCAACAGGCAGCTTTAAGATTTGGCCTCAAGCTCTCATTGATCTCACACTATTTACACAGTACCATCACATCTGTCACTTTCACAGCCCAGATTTCTCTTGGAAATGTGGCTCTTAGCCCCCCAAATCTCATGGAAATGCTGCTTTGCTCACTGCACCTCCTGGCACATATTCCTAAGTCATTTATTCAATGTAAATCTACCATAAAATAGCTATACAAGATTATAAATAAGTAAATAATAATAGATTCAAACATTCTCTTCACTTATATTTGTTACTGAATGCTAAAAATTGTTTGTCAAGAGAAGTTTCCTCAGGGTCCATTCTGCTACATCTGAATCAATTGAAAAATTAACACCAAACCTTTGCCCAGAATGGATCATATCCAACAAATGGGGCCATGTTTGGAAAATTGAGGATGAGGAGGAGGTTTTTTACCTTCTATATTTTATTGCAAGGAGTTTTCTTATTATATTCTATGTATAATCCATATGAACCTGTATGTAGAAATTGAGGTATATTATGCAGCGGTGCAATGCAGTATTTTCTATACAACAAATTTCATTCAATCTACATATTTTCTATATCTCACCTCTCACTAAAACTCACAAATCTATTATCTGCTCATTTAGCAGTGTGATCAAATCTGTCCTCAGTGATTTATACATGATACATCATTATTAATATTTAGAGATAAAAATATACTCCTGGAGGAAGTGGAGGCAGGATAAAATCTGTCACTGTTTTTCAGTTGGTTTTAACCTTTAGCTGTGGATTTTCTCTCTGGAATGGCATTATTTGTGGCCATCTCAAAATGAAACTCCCTTCTCACCAGGCATATTCACAATAATTGTGGCTGCTCCATAATTGTCCATGCTGAAGTTGCCATGGGAACTCCCAACAGTCCCAGGTGCCTCCATGGACCCAAACTAGGAAATCTAACTGCAGCATCCACTCTTTGTTATGGACTTATTTTCTTCTTCCAGTACTTTTCTAGTCAAAGAAAAACGCAGAATATTTAAAAAATTCAACCTTCTGGTATTTTTTTATAGCTGGTTGTTATTTGAGCAGTAAGATGCCTTTGCCATTTTGGGCATCATTTCTTTTTTCCTCAATTTGGGGGAAAGAAATGTGCAAATTCTAAAACTTCCATTGTGGAAAATTATTTGAGTTTGGTCAAGCTCTTTTTACTTTCCTGCTTAGTAAAGCAGTTCTTGATACTTAAATATCACCTTAGAATAACAATAGAATAATACTGATTTAAAAGTAGGCTGGTGACTTGTTCTATGATCTATCCCCTTCTTCTTTCCACATCACCAGCACTGGGAAATGTTATTAAAAATAAAGCAGCTGTTATGGTCCATATAAGTTATTTTTTTTTAATTAAACAAAGAACAGAGCAGCCATAATCCTTACCCATGGACACATTTACTGAGCACGAGGTGTGTTGGTGATGGGAGCAAGCTCAGTCACTACAGCCAGCTCTGGCAATTGCAGTGATCCAAGCACACTGTAGTGAGGGAATGGGATTCTGCTCGTAAAATCCTCATTTTAGAGCATCTCTGGGAAGACACACACAATGGTCCTCCTGGTGCACACTCTTCAATTGTCAGATATGTTCTTTTGTTCTAATTATATCCTTTGGTGTAGCTCCCTGGGCGGTTTTGACAGGAACAAAATCCTTCCCTTAATTTCTGAGAGCTTCAACTCTGTCCCAGCACAGGGACTGTCCCTGGACAAAAGGAGGGGACAAACATCCACATCCACATCCCTGGCTTTGAATCCTGTTTGTGTGAGAGTTTCCAGCTGCTTTCACCATGGAATTGCTGATGGAGTTCCTTTTTGCAGCCCAGAACATGAGGAGAGGGAACAGAGCTGAGAACAGGGTGGATGTTGTATCTTGAGCACTCAAGTGATCAGTCAGTGGTGACATTTTGGGGACCTCTCAGTGCTTCTAAACAGAACTATCATTATGTTCCTAAAGAAAATGCCTTCTAAAATGCCTTATAATTATTATGATCCTAAAGAAAATGTCTTCTAAAATACCTTATCATTTTAAAGGTAACAGGACAGGTGTGGAGCTTGGCCATCAGGCTCAGTTATAAATACCTGGAACCTCTCCAGTGATGCAGGATCTGAGGGACATTTCTGTTCCTAGGCTCTTCCAGGATGCAGGGCAGCACTTTGTTCGACCAAACTTGCGTGTTAATCCTTGTGCAGGCCCAAATTTACAACCCAGAATCCTCAGGCTGTGTATCTGTGCACACAGAGCTAATGTGGATTTGCACCATCAGGCCTCTCCTTGTGGCAGCACAGCTGGTGTTAAACGGGACCTGAAACTGTCCCCAGGGATCAAGGCACAACTAAAACTCTCTGATGAGTTTTTTTGCTGTTACAGTCTAATGCTGAAAAACCTCTTTCATTTATTTATAATTTCTTTTCTGAACATCAGTACATCAGATTGTTGTTTCAGCGCAGGCCCTGCATTTCTTAGATCTTTACCACTCCTCTTAATTTTTTAAAGCCATTTCTGTCTGCTTCATTAAAAAGGAGAAGGCCAGAATTTTCTTAATCTGGCATTTTTCTGATTCACAAAAACTTTAGGTTAAAAGTACATTATATTT
Organism: Horornis vulcanius; assembly: GCA_013401035.1. Lineage (NCBI taxonomy): Eukaryota > Metazoa > Chordata > Aves > Passeriformes > Scotocercidae > Horornis > Horornis vulcanius. Next base: position 39,090 of record VZUA01073042.1, on the reverse strand, counting down.
CTTTCCTTTAATCAATGGTCAGGACATCCTAGAGCTGTCTTTATTCTGAGCTAGAGGCTGGGTAGAAATGTTGCAGTTGCACAGCCGGGGCCACAGCAGATACTCCAGGGACTGTGTCAGTGGCTTCTTAAGAACCCAGTGAGTTTTCTAATGAAATCTATTTTCATTCAAAAAACCCAGCCCAAACAAACAAACAAACAAACCACAAAATCCCCAAGGCAAACTGTAAAGGAGTCTGTGATTTTGTTAATTTGTGAGTTAAGTTCTCTAGGTCTCTGTAAAGTGTTACAAGTGCTGTGAAGGAAATATTACTTTTACATCTTTGAAGGATGGTGATGTTTTGCCCCAGAGCTGTTATACTGCAGTTATTTTGCTCTTTTTTTTTAAATAAATAAAAGATATGGTCTCTTCCATATCTGTCTCTAACCAATATGCATTCCCACTTTGAAGCTTCAGGCAGGTCAGCAAAGAGGACATGGAAAAGAGAAATAACATTGCTGACACTTCAAATTGCAAATGACAAGATTAAATTTACTTTTCAGGAAACAGAAACTAAGCCACACTGAAATCATGACCAGCCAAAATATCACTGGCACATCAATCCACACTCATTATGCATGTAGAGATATAAAAAGAAGAGCTGCTTTTTTTGGCCATGGCACTCATTCCTATTTTTAAATAGTGCATATTTAATCATTAGAGAATAGTTTGCAGCATTATAGAGATGCTGTTAGATGACTCCATCTGTTCTGTACTATAGTTTGGCAGGGGGAATTCCCATATGCAGTTGTCTGGAGGTTTCCCATCCACTCACCACGGCTCAAACTGGAGAACTTGAAATTTCTTAACTAGATGGCACAAATCTCTGCTTTCAGTTTGCATCAGCTGCTGATTTCCTTAAGGCTTTTCTCAGTGGGTTGTGATTTGAGGTGAGGAATACAAAGAATCCTGTTGATAGCAGGGATTTCCTCATTCCTTACATAAAGGTGAAATATGTGTTGCAGAACAAGGCAAAACCAAAGATCCCAAATCCCTGGGGTGCTGTGCCCCTGTCGAGGTCCTTTAGGGGTGAGAGCCCCGAGTGCTCCTGCCCAGCTGTGCACACCTGCAGGTTTGGCCACGAGGGTGTTCCATGCATGGGCTGTGTGTTTGTGAGCTGAGGTCACAGCAAGGAGCAGCACAGCCCCTGCCTGTGCTCCCTGCTCGGGGAATTAACACCGATTTATTTGTCCTGGTTTTTTCTGTGCTTAACAGACGTGTCCATTTCTGTATTCCCGCTGCTGCTGTGTCTGTATTTGTTTATTTCTGCTACTAATTGTGGTTGCTGTGCTGTGCCAGCCCGTTACTAACCACGCAGTGTTTCTCCCTCTCCTGTCTCTTCCAGGACTGTCATGTAAATATCCACTTCTTCAAGGTAGTTTTCTCCTTGGTGTTCTCCTACACACAACCCCCTTTACCAGCATCTGAAGTTTATTGAGTTTAATTTCATTCTCACCATCTTTTAAGGATGCACTTGTTTTTTTTCCACTTCAAGCTTTTCTAATTGATTTAAAAAGATTAAAAATTGAAGTATGAATCCTTCATAATTTCTTAAAAAGTGATGCCCAGATTAGAATATTACTACAAAAAAAGTGATCAAACCTGAGCAGATGCAGTGTGCCTTTCTCTTTGGAGGAATTAGTTAAATGAATGCCACCTTCTCATGGAAAATGGAAAAAGGTGCATCTTTAATTTGAAAGACATTCATGGAACTTTAAGTGACTTTCACAGATAAAATAATGCTCATGGTCACTGTATATTTAAATAGATAAATTTAGATAATAGAGCATTGCATGTTTGATGATTTAACATAGTACACTTATTGCTGGATGTTTTTTGGAGTATGCTCTATTGTAAGAGATTACCCATGTGCACAGATGCTCTGATACCTGAAATACCAATTCACCTGTTTATTTCTCATTTTGCTCCTTTCACTACTCCCCACATCGCTGAGTTACTGCCATAAAAGTTACATCTCAGCATTGAGAACATACATGTGTTTTGTTTATATTTGCATGAATCTCTAACAAATTATTTTGTTTTATTAGTGCAAAGGCCACTGGCACAAACCACACTTGCAATTTCATACATTGGTTAAATTACCATTTAAATGAAAATTTGAAGTTCCTTTGTTGTAAATTGTTCTAAGACTCTTAGATTATTGAAGCCATTATCATCTTCAAATAGTATTTTTACAACTGAAGTTGACCTGGAGCAATTTACATTATCACTCAAGGTTTAAAATACTTAATTTAAAAAACAAATGTTATTTTTAAGAGTTGTTTATATTATTAGTGCATGATTTTAACAAATGTTCTAACACTGAACCCAAAAAATCAAATTAATCACTCTTTTTACCTTGATTTTTTTTATCTCAGAAAAGCCTGTACAGAAGAGAACTGCCCTTCCTCAATCCTTTACACCTCTTCATATTTGAAAATAAAATCAGATGGTGGCTCCATTGGTGAAACTTGTTTTATGCTGCAATGTTGGAAGTTTCTCTGCTTAAATGCATTTTTAAACCAGAGCAAAAGTCACCCTACTAAAATGCATCTGGTGTAAATAGAAATTTTTGTAAATCACCTCATTGTAAAATCCAGGCCTTGAAGAGCACTGATTTAAGCTGACAAAAGTCCTTGGTTAATTCATGTTTCTACCATAGGAGTGCACCCCAAGAAAGGACTGAAGGGTTTCCCACAGCTGCTGCTTCACAGGCAAAATTCATGTTTAGTCCTGGTGGATCATAAACATGAATTCCATCGGAGAAAACTGGCACTCTGTTTCTATGCAGACACTCTGGAATTCAGGGGTTTTCATGGAAAAAAACCACTTCCTTGTTTATTATCTATCTTTTCTCACTAGATCACCTCAAATCCCCATTCCCCTGCTGCTGACAGTGAGGCTGAGCCCTGAGCTCAGCTCAGGAGCATCCCTGGGGGGATCAGGATCCAGGAGATCCCTGTGCCAGGAGCGTCTTTGGGAATGTCCTGTGGGAATCAATTCTTTGTGTGGGGCTGCTGGGGAGGTTTCATTCCCAAGTTTACAGAGCTGGAACTGAAAGGAAGCAGCAGGAGCAAGTGAAGGAGGAAGGGCTGCATTCCTGAGGATAACACAACAATTCTGAGCTAGAAACCAGCAAATGCATAAGTATTAATTTATAATATCACAGCAAATGGGAGATGTGCATTGTTTATGGAATAATCAGACACTGAGAGGGGCCACACACCTATCCTCCTTTTGTGCCACTGCAAAGTGTGTATGTAAATAGATTATTTCTCATCATGCAAAAAACACCTTCATCTCTGTGTGTGTGTGTGAGAGAGAGAAATCATTTCAGAGCACATTAAGATTTGGATACAGAATCCCAAGGTTTTAAAATCACTTCTGGTCTGCAGCTTTGTGTGGATGGTGGGGTTTGATTGCGGGGATTTGCTCTAAGATCAGGGAAAACTGAAGTCCTTAAANAGCACATTAAGATTTGGATACAGAATCCCAAGGTTTTAAAATCACTTCTGGTCTGCAGCTTTGTGTGGCTGGTGGGGTTTGATTGCGGGGATTTGCTCTAAGATCAGGGAAAACTGAAGTCCTTAAAAATTCTTCTAGAACAGAATTTTTTTTTTCCCTTATTGAAATAAGGTTCATGCTTAAAAGCAAATTCCACACTCTAGGGTTTTTTTATTATTGAAAACTAGCAGTAATTTGCATAATTAAAGAATGGAGAAGCATATAGAAAAGCAATTCTTCTTTGGCACTTAGCGGTTCGCTGTTGTAGCATCCTATTTGCTTTTGGGGATTTTTATTACCACCACCACAGGATACTTCTGCAAGAATTCTTGAATATTATTCCTAGGCAGCCTCTTTAATTACATTTCATCTTGTTAGGCACTGCTCTGTTGCAGGGGAGAGAGTGTTTGGCAATAAAGGCAGGAAACAAAGTGGACTCAGGTGGCTGCAGGATTATTAAACAGATTAAACATGTTGACAGTGCCGAATGGGGAACTGGAAACTCTTCCCTCTCTGGATTTCACAGCTCACACAGACAGACATTGTTGTCCAGGGCAATATCCCCTGAAATTCCTGTCTGAGGATACATCCATCCTTTCTCCAATGTCTTTCAGAGTCCATTTTCTAGGGAATAGGGTTACCTTCACCTTCTGCTTGGCACATTTAGGAATATTTTAGAAATTGTGTGTTCAGGTACTTCACACAGTTCTAACTTCTATGCAGCAAGACAAAAAAAGTTTAAGAAAAATAATTGAATAGGGAATTTTGTTATAAACCCCACAAAAAAAGGTCTGTTGAGGAGCTCCATGTTATATTAAATTGTTGTCTTGTCCTTTCAGATTCCCTTTTTATTCTTTATCCTAAGTAAACTTGAGGTTGAGAAAATGACTTCTCCTCAGAGTGAGAAACCACAAGAGGTCAGCAAAGAACAGGGAAAAGCTCCCAGAGCTGAGCTGGTTCCTGCAAAGGACCTGAAAAGAAGGAAATCATCCGCATTGTTTGTGTTTATATATACTCAGAAAATACAAACCCATTAATTTAAACCATAATTTCAGTAAAATTCAGTATAATATTTTTCACACAGCCTTTTATTCAAGTTTAGTAACTAGCACTGATAAGAATTTTCCCTCTAATTAAAATATTTTATAATTGCAGGTGTAAAAGCAGGCACTGCTCTGCTTACCTCAGGATTGCTCGGCCCAACACTTTGGTGACTTCAGGAGTGGGGTTCCCGTGTCCTTGGACATGTTTTCTGCAAAAGGCATTTTTAATCCTTTTCATACACAGCACAAATATTTGTTGCAGGCAAATCCTTTAAATAAATTTACTGTTAGTAATTAACAGGGTATATATGAAATAATTTTAAGAGGAGGAGGAGAGGAAATGAGGGGAAAAGTAAACTAAAGACATGAAATAGTTGGTGTTTAAGTCCCAGATAGAGTTGTGTCACCTACCTCATTTATATCTTTATGAAACATCCCATTTGCCCTCATGCCTTTTTGCTAGCAGTGAGAATGCTATGAATTTTTTTCCCAGCTGTTTTTTCAATAACTATTTTAGCCATTGAAAGAAAAATGCATTTTCATTTTGATATATTGCCTTTTTTACTAATTACATCATAGTTCGCCATAGGGACACTGTCGTCATGAAAATGAATCTCAGAGTGCTGATAAACAGCTTTTTGGTTATTTACATCTCTTCAGTGTTCCCCTTGCTGCAGAGAAGTGCTGCTGCAGTGTAAATTCACCAAGGAATGGCTGAAATCCATGTGTGAACATCATGAATCCTTGATGGTGTCCCTGGTCCTGAACACCTCCCTGATTTCCAACAAAACTCTGCTGGTGAATCATAAACTGGCCTTAGGTTATGGCATGAAGATTAAACCTCAGTCTGGTGAAGCATTAGGTCGTGCTGGGGCTTAGAAATGGACTCCTCTCATTTCAAATTCTCAGCATCCTGGTAATTAAGTTGTAGAAAGTAGGAAATTGATAGTCTATCATAGCATCTATAATTACATGGAATTGGAAATGCAATAATGTAAGAAACAAGCTGCCACAATGACAGAGAGCATTTCACTGAATGGGAGGGCTTTTCTTCCAGATTTTGACTTGAAATTTATTGGATTTATTTGCTTTATTAAAGGCTTGCTAATGGCTCAACACATTGATCAAAGTCCCCAGTTTGTGTGTACATGACTGGAAACCTGAATGGGTCCTTCCTTGAGACTTGGATGAATCATTGTTACTTCAGGTTTTCCATCGTTAGTGGGCTTTGCTGGTTCTGTCAGTGACATCTTCTAAGGTTTGTCTGAGATCTGAGCTGCTCTGATGCTCCTTGTGCAGGGTTCAGGTAGTGACAGACAGAACTGAGCACTCATTTCACACCTGCAGCCCCCTGGGTTGGAATAGTGAAGTTGGAATTTTACTGTCCAGGCTGTTCCATCCTCACTTCTCACCATCCACTTTGCCATTCTTGTAAGAGATGTGCAGAGTGTTACCTGCAATGGCTTTGAGTTAATTGAAGAATTAGGAGCAGAAACCTTGGCTCCAGGTGTGGCAGTGTGAGATGGCTGATTCCTTCCCACAGGGACATCTGAGGAACACGTGGGGGTCTAGCAAAAAGCTGCTGAGAACTTCTTGCCATGTGAGAAGCAGGGATTTTGTTAGAATTTTTAGAGGGATTAAGTCATGGCAAGAAGACATTCCTGCTCCACAAATTCAATTCCTGGGGCCTGAAATAGGTTGTCCAGAGAAGCTGTGGCTGCCCCTGAATCCCTGAAAGTGTCATACACCAGGCTGGGCAGGGTTGGAGCAGCCTGTTCTGGTGGAAGGTGTCCCTGGCCGTGGCAGGGAGTGGAATGAGAAATCTTTTAGGTGCATTCCAGCACAGTGTTCAGTGGTTCTGTGACTCTGAGCCCTGTGCAGTCTCTCCCGGGGCTGCTGAGCCTGGTGCAGCCGGAGCTGCGGGGGTTGGCACAGACCGGGCAGCGCCGCGCTGCTGTTCCATCCTGCACTCACTGCAGTTGGCAGCTGCTGCACGGGCAGAGCTGGGGCTGGTGGGTGGAACCTGTGAAGATGAGGAGGGAATGATGCTCTCCATGTGGAGCAGAGCTGGGAGAATCCAGAAGACTCAGCTGGGAACCGAGCTCTGGATTTACCTCCCCGCCAGGTGTTGGTGGGGCCAATAAATAAAGGATGGACTGTGGCTCTCCACACAGCACTCTGCTCTTGTGGTGGGAATTCAGCATTGTTGTTAAGTATTTTTTTCATTTATCACTTTTTCCCCTTGAAAATGTGGTGCCAGGGATGATCCTGCTGTCATCTGGGAACTCACTGGGAGTGAGTTTCCCTGACAACCGAGGAACACATCCTCTAGTGAGCTTCTCACAAAGCTTGGTGTTTGCTTGGATATCTGACCATGGGAGAGGGTGTGGGTTTCTCCCTCCTGTGCTTTGGGGGTAGGAGGGGGTGGCTGCAAGTTTGGGCAGGTTTGAATCCTGGTTCGTTTCCCATGTGGGAACAAAGTCAATCTCACCCAGCTGAGTGTTGCAAACAGCAGCAGAGGAGAAGCAGTGGAGGAGAGCAATACAAGGTGTTCAAGCACTGACACCTTGGAAGGAGACTCATTGCCCTAAAGAGGTTGGGAGTTGGAAAGGAAACTTGATATATATTTTTTTAAAGTCCTCACGATTTTTATTTATTATTGACTCGTGGAAAATGACCAATTCAGTCTTTTTGCTCTGTAATTCCTAAGATTCTCTACTACAGATATACAAGGAGGGCAGAAGAGCCAACATTCAGATTTATTGTTTTGTCCTATTCAATTTTTTTCACAGGGAAAAATCAGAAAGTTTTGAAAAGAATCATCGAGAATTACTGCAATTGCCATAAAGAATAAAGAATTACTATTCCCTAAATCACTTCTGTTTCTTCTTTGCATCACACTTCTCATTAGGTTTTGAATAACTTTTTTCTTACTTAATTAAAAGTACAGTTGTTACTCTTAGATTAAAAAGAAATCCAAAGCATTTTTACTGGGAAACCTGAGATATCTTTTCCAAAAAGCACCTACCAAATTCCCAGAGTCTCTCCAGTGTAGCACACTGTAATTTCTTAACACTCCATGGAGAAGTGAGTTTGGGCTGAATATATAAGATATGTCTCACCTGTGGTTTCAGGGTAAAAGAACTGGCCGAGATAAGGTGCGTCCAAAGCAGAGGAAGTAAGATGATGTGCATGTCTTGTTTTTCTTTTTAGATTAACTTTCCTGCTACCAGTGCAGACTAATTTATCTTTAACATTCTGTTTTCCTGGTTGGTTTGCTGCAAGCTGGCTTTGTTGTAACAATACTGTGTTTTTATCCAAGATAATAAGCCAAGGAGTTGGAATGTGGATAGAAATTAATCCAGGGCCTGAAACACTGTCTACAACTTCAGCAAGTTTTAATATCCATAAAATAAAGGAGGGTTCAAATAGGACTCTGCAATTTTAAATTTTAGTCATGGTAGGAAAGGCAAAATATCAATCTTTTCCAATAAGCTTTTAGGAATAATTTGAGTTTATGTCCCTTCTGTAGCTGCAAAATTGGTTTTGCTCTGGCAGTCTGGAAGAGGATATTGGCTACATGGCATTTTCTGTCTGCTGCAGCCAAGGTGTTTCAGATATAAAACTCATGATAGAGCTCAGTGAAATGTCTTGAAATTCCCACTCTGTTTCCACTAGGACTTTAAGCCAAAAAGCAGTAGCAGGAATTCACATGCCAAATATGAAAAAGGGTTTTTTTGCATGCTTCTGAAAGGATGGTGGCTGGCCAAGGTGATGGGAAATAAGGACCTTTGATAAGGTTTTGATAATTTCATGAGTTCCTGCCGCTTTGGGGCTATGTGCTTCCTTTGAGTCAGTCTGGTTGTTCCCCAGCACTCCTGGCTGCCCTGTCCCTGGTTCTTCCAGCTGGTTTGCAGCAGGGTTCTCTCTTTACCCCTCCCATGGCAGGGGATGACCAGGATTATCACCTTCCCATGGGCACAGGTCACTCACAGCTCAGCACATCAATGAAATCCTGCCCTGTTCACCTCCTGCCTGGGTCAGGCAGCTCTGAGCCCACCTGAGCACACAGGAGGAACCTCATGTTCTCCTCCAAAATCTGCCATCTGCAAAAAGAGATTCTCAAACTGAGAGTGACATCTAATTTAAAAAAAGCTGAAAAATGGGAATGAGAGGAGCATGTCTGTTGCTCATTGATTCTCAGTGCTCAGAGGATGCAGAGAGGCCTTGGCTGGGTTCTCAAATATTATTTTAAGATCCTGCCTTCAGATCCTGACAATTCCAGCCCATGTTGACTCCAAGTGAGTGCAGTGCCTCCAGCTCTGGAGCCAGCAGCAGGCACAGGAGCCTGCTGGTGAACCTGCCATGCTTTTTGATGGAAAAAGTGCTGGAAACCCCAGAGCCTAGGATTGTAACGCTGTGGAGAGCACTCCCCGCCTGGTTGGCAGGTTTGTACCCAAAAAAACAAATGGCCTTGGAACAAAATTGGATTTTTTGTTTCGAGTTATGCATTTTTTGAACAAGCTGCCAACAGCCTGCCCAGTGGGTTTAAAGTGTAAGAAATAAAGCTGGTGCTTTTCATTCAGGGCCTGATTTGGATCTCCATTACTCAGTGAAAAGGAGGATATTGAAATTGCTTTGTGCATCAGAAAAGCAAGATCTTTATCTGAGATCCCATTTGTGGGAGCATCACAAAGGCATGGCCAGCAATGCTGCTCCCTTGAGCCACCTCTTTATCTTGCACAAATAATGGATATTGGGATTTTGGGGTTTTTTTCCTTGTTTTGCTCATGGCTCAATCTTGTGTGGCCTCCAAAGGAGCTCTGTGCTGCCAAAGAGCTCCAGCACAGATTTGTCCCAGCAGCCAGATCTGCCCTGGGAACATCCCTTGTAGAGTCAGGGATTTTAGCTGATATCCAGGACTGGCTCTCCCTAAATGTTTGCAAATGTTTGATTCTGATCAGCATCTCCAAGTGCTGCTTTCATGCAAACAAGTAATAACATTACTGTGGAAGAAATTCCCCATTCTAAGCTGTATCACAAGTTTTTTAATGAAGAGATCTAAACTTGCAAAATTCATATCCCTGTGGCAGGACCTAAGATTTTCTGCACTTATAAAGTTGCAGGAAGAGTCATCCAAGCTGAATATGATTTTCAAGTGACAGGAGGTTATTTTGTCAGATTATCTGACATTACTGCTAGGGTAGATGGAGTCTGTGAATCGAGTGCCTCTCAATTTTATGGCTTTAAACTCCTCTGGGGAGGGGAAAGTTTGTAACTCCTGGTTTCCAGTGCCAAAGGTATATGCCAGGCATAGCTTTTAGAGGGAGCTATTGTATGACTTGGAATAAACCTCCATTTCTATAATTTTCTTTATCTGTAAAAGAGGGATAATATACAAATATTGTCCTTTTGTGAAGCTGAGTAGTTATACTGATTTATCAAACATACATCACTGGCAAAAAGTAAATTAACCATATTAGAGGTTATAACCAAACCAACACACCAGACAGATGGGGAAAGCACTTATATCCCAAAGAATTATTAAACCTTATTGGCTTTGCTTCTGCTGGTATATGGGATTATTTTCAGGGGAAAAAAAAAAATATATTATCTTGTAGCCTGCATTATCTTTTGGTGAGTCTTACTTTTTTCTCTTCTATTAACTCTATTAAGATTTGAAATGCAGCTTACTTGAGCCATGCCATGGTGTCTCATGTGAAATACTGAGACTTGCAGCCTCCTGTAAACCAGAGTGTCTGGCCAAGGCAGAGCCCTTGTCTGTAATATTCCCCTTCCTCCCTTTTCCAGATCAACCCTTGATTGAAAATCAAAGTTGATTGTACTACTGGTTTGAAAGTGGCCGTGTTCATCTGCATTAATTCTCATGTGTTGTGGGATTTTTTAATGCAGGTGCTTTTTCTTAGTGCATGTCAAAATTCTCTTAACTCTTGCTATGCAGTGACTTGAAGAATTCCATTTTAAATGAGAATGTTTTGAGGAGGTTGTTTATATCCTAAAATACCTGCTATATATTACAGCATGGTATTTTTGGATAGCCTCTTTTTTTTATTATT
>VZUA01073042.1:0-26636 GCA_013401035.1 Horornis vulcanius | reverse complement strand
GACGTGGTGATCCAGGATGATGACGTGGAGTGCACCATGGTTGAAAAACGAGTCCTGGCGCTGCAGGATAAGCCCCCATTCCTGACACAGCTCCACTCCTGTTTCCAGACAGTTGTACGTGAGCTCTGTCTTTCTTGCCACCCCAATGTTTCCCAGGCTCCATGGTCATGGATTTTATCACTCCAGTAACATTTATTATCATCCAACACATGTATGGTAGCCTCTGCACGTAGAAAATGGTGAAGAAATCCCACCTGTAATTACCCCTTGTACCTTAAAAATAAAAAAAATCATTTTGAAAGATTTTGCTTCCTGCAGTCATTCGAGCAGGCCAGCATGGCAATTCCTAAATGTCATTATGTTTGCTTGGCTCAGTGAGAGCCTCAAGCCCGGATTCCCAAAGTTTCCCAAATATTTTTAAAGCTCCAAGGATAGTACTTGAGAAGTCTTAATGGCCATTATTGTATTGTGGGGTTATTAGTCATGAATCAATGTCGGTGGATTTAATTTCGTTTTCTGTCACTTCTGGGTGACACTGAGGGCCTTTTTTTCTTCTTTCCTTATAAATATATGATGTGGGTATTTGCCCATCACATTGCAAAACGTCTCCTAGTGACACATTTGAGGATGGATCTGATGGCCCAGTGTCGCTGTGCCACCCTCTTGGATGACATAGAATTATGGAATTACTGAGGTTGGGAAAGTCCTCTAAGATCACCAGGTCCAACCATCAGCCCACATTCCTCATGAAACCATGACCTCAAGTGCCACATCCACACCATCTTCCAAAGGAAAACTTACCAGGAACAATCCGAAGTGGCCCCAAAGCAATTTGGAATTTTTGACCATCTTTGATTTTTTTTTTCCATTTATTTTTAGAGACAGATTTTTCAGACTGAGCTATATTTGTATAATTCTTGAAGCCATTGGAGACAAATAATCTGTAAAACATGGCACTAAAATTGGCAAAACTAGACAGATCTCATCAATCATTTACTCTTGAAGGTTGAACAAAACATTCCGCTTCCATTTCCTGATCTATAGTTTTTTCCCAGTCCTAATAATCCTAAAAGCTTTTTAATAACATGCTAGTGGCTTTTTTTTCTTTTTGGCTGATCAATGAATATCTAATATTGTCTCTAATGTATTTATGTGCCTCTTTAATACTTTTTCCTAGGACCGGCTGTATTTTGTGATGGAGTATGTCAACGGTGGGGATCTCATGTATCACATCCAGCAAGTAGGAAAATTTAAGGAGCCACAAGCAGTGTGAGTGTTCATGGATTTAAATCATATCATCATCTTGATTTTACACTGTAGGAGGATTTGGTTTCTCCTCTTCCCAGGCTCAGGACGAAGTCCGGACTGGCCTTTGTTTGTTTTTAAGGCCCAAAATCTGAACTTTGTGTTAAAAATGTTGTTTGAACACATAGACCAAAAGTAGCTGTGCCTTTATTCAAAAATACAGCACAAACAAAGGCAGGAGAGGCTTACTTGAAAAGTGACAAGAATTTAAGCAGGGCAGCAGGAAATTAAAGATGTTACTTCATATATTGATGTTGCTTTTAAAATCAAATATTAAAGAAAAACAGTGAGTAGAACACTTCAGTCTGAATTAGTGCTATAGAGAAAGACACTACAAACAGACTCAGCGCTGTAATATAAATTACAGTTTATGCAAGATAAATTTAATGTATAGCTTGTAAGAATTTCTGTGCTATATTTGTGAGGAGTTAATAAGGAATTAAGAGTTGTTTACATGATTCTTTTCAGGTAATTGTACATCTAGCACATCAGTGAGCAACTGAAAATGATCTATAGCATGTTTAAGAGTGAATAGATCCATCAGTACCATTTTAGCCATCCTTACAATTCCTCATCATCACTTGGTAGTGTTTCATAAATCATTATCATTAATGAAACGCTAAAATCAAGGGTGACCAACTGCTTTAAGCATTCAGTTAAAATAATCTTTCATTTTGATTTAAGCAATTGGGGCTTATTTAAACAAGAGGCCTTCTAAACAGAAGTATTTCAGATGCAGACAAACATTTTAACAACTCTCTGAATCAAACCGAGATGGTGTCAGATCATCCTCGACTCCCAGCTAATGCAACTTGCCAACACTTGACAAAATCTGTGGTGCTTCATGACAGCTTTTGCCTGTGCTGCATCTTCACACGTGTTCACAAACACCTCTGATCGAGTGTTGCAGAGCTCAGTTGCTTCCTCTCCCTTGTACTGAGCCTAAAAATTAATCTCATCTTTAAATAATCCTCTCGCCCGTAATTTGCACGGTTCCACAGCAACCAGCTTCAAACAGCCACCAGTATTCTATACCTCCTAACTGCATTCANACACAGCAAAGAGAAAACTGAAGGCATCAATCTGAGTGACCTTCCCTCCCTGGCCTGGGGGAGTTTCACGCTGCTGTTTCTCTTTCCTGCAGGTGATGCTGGCAGACAGGAAGGGCACAGAGGAGCTCTATGCAATCAAAATCCTGAAAAAAGACGTGGTGATCCAGGATGATGACGTGGAGTGCACCATGGTTGAAAAACGAGTCCTGGCGCTGCAGGATAAGCCCCCATTCCTGACACAGCTCCACTCCTGTTTCCAGACAGTTGTACGTGAGCTCTGTCTTTCTTGCCACCCCAATGTTTCCCAGGCTCCATGGTCATGGATTTTATCACTCCAGTAACATTTATTATCATCCAACACATGTATGGTAGCCTCTGCACGTAGAAAATGGTGAAGAAATCCCACCTGTAATTACCCCTTGTACCTTAAAAATAAAAAAAAATAATTTTGAAAGATTTTGCTTCCTGCAGTCATTCGAGCAGGCCAGCATGGCAATTCCTAAATGTCATTATGTTTGCTTGGCTCAGTGAGAGCCTCAAGCCTGGATTCCCAAAGTTTCCCAAATATTTTTAAAGCTCCAAGGATAGTACTTGAGAAGTCTTAATGGCCATTATTGTATTGTGGGGTTATTAGTCATGAATCAATGTCGGTGGATTTAATTTCGTTTTCTGTCACTTCTGGGTGACACTGAGGGCCTTTTTTTCTTCTTTCCTTATAAATATATGATGTGGGTATTTGCCCATCACATTGCAAAACGTCTCCTAGTGACACATTTGAGGATGGATCTGATGGCCCAGTGTCGCTGTGCCACCCTCTTGGATGACATAGAATTATGGAATTACTGAGGTTGGGAAAGTCCTCTAAGATCACCAGGTCCAACCATCAGCCCACATTCCTCATGAAACCATGACCTCAAGTGCCACATCCACACCATCTTCCAAAGGAAAACTTACCAGGAACAATCCGAAGTGGCCCCAAAGCAATTTGGAATTTTTGACCATCTTTGATTTTTTTTTTCCATTTATTTTTAGAGACAGATTTTTCAGACTGAGCTATATTTGTATAATTCTTGAAGCCATTGGAGACAAATAATCTGTAAAACATGGCACTAAAATTGGCAAAACTAGACAGATCTCATCAATCATTTACTCTTGAAGGTTGAACAAAACATTCCGCTTCCATTTCCTGATCTATAGTTTTTTCCCAGTCCTAATAATCCTAAAAGCTTTTTAATAACATGCTAGTGGCTTTTTTTTCTTTTTGGCTGATCAATGAATATCTAATATTGTCTCTAATGTATTTATGTGCCTCTTTAATACTTTTTCCTAGGACCGGCTGTATTTTGTGATGGAGTATGTCAACGGTGGGGATCTCATGTATCACATCCAGCAAGTAGGAAAATTTAAGGAGCCACAAGCAGTGTGAGTGTTCATGGATTTAAATCATATCATCATCTTGATTTTACACTGTAGGAGGATTTGGTTTCTCCTCTTCCCAGGCTCAGGATGAAGTCCGGGCTGGCCTTTGTTTGTTTTTAAGGCCCAAAATCTGAACTTTGTGTTAAAAATGTTGTTTGAACACATAGACCAAAAGTAGCTGTGCCTTTATTCAAAAATACAGCACAAACAAAGGCAGGAGAGGCTTACTTGAAAAGTGACAAGAATTTAAGCAGGGCAGCAGGAAATTAAAGATGTTACTTCATATATTGATGTTGCTTTTAAAATCAAATATTAAAGAAAAACAGTGAGTAGAACACTTCAGTCTGAATTAGTGCTATAGAGAAAGACACTACAAACAGACTCAGCGCTGTAATATAAATTACAGTTTATGCAAGATAAATTTAATGTATAGCTTGTAAGAATTTCTGTGCTATATTTGTGAGGAGTTAATAAGGAATTAAGAGTTGTTTACATGATTCTTTTCAGGTAATTGTACATCTAGCACATCAGTGAGCAACTGAAAATGATCTATAGCATGTTTAAGAGTGAATAGATCCATCAGTACCATTTTAGCCATCCTTACAATTCCTCATCATCACTTGGTAGTGTTTCATAAATCATTATCATTAATGAAACGCTAAAATCAAGGGTGACCAACTGCTTTAAGCATTCAGTTAAAATAATCTTTCATTTTGATTTAAGCAATTGGGGCTTATTTAAACAAGAGGCCTTCTAAACAGAAGTATTTCAGATGCAGACAAACATTTTAACAACTCTCTGAATCAAACCGAGATGGTGTCAGATCATCCTCGACTCCCAGCTAATGCAACTTGCCAACACTTGACAAAATCTGTGGTGCTTCATGACAGCTTTTGCCTGTGCTGCATCTTCACACGTGTTCACAAACACCTCTGATCGAGTGTTGCAGAGCTCAGTTGCTTCCTCTCCCTTGTACTGAGCCTAAAAATTAATCTCATCTTTAAATAATCCTCTCGCCCGTAATTTGCACGGTTCCACAGCAACCAGCTTCAAACAGCCACCAGTATTCTATACCTCCTAACTGCATTCAGCAATTATATTTTATATGGTAATCATTTTAATTAGCTTCGTGTAATTAATCCATTAACAGGCTGTATAAAGGAACACTATTTCTGCAAATTATTTCATGCCATATGAATTGCAATGTACATTGAGCTGCATCCTGAATTCATCAATCTGTGATTAGAGATAAGGACCTTGCAGCAGAGTTAGTGCAAAAAAAAGCTGTGCTCCAGCTGCACCATTTTTTGTGGTCCAGGGAGCCATTTTCCAAATTTTGTTTTAGATTCTGCATTATTTTATCATCAAATGCTCAAATGTATGTGTTAAGGTTCAGCTGAAGTGATGTCTTTTATGTCACCTGTATTTATACACTATAAATTACATATTTCACATGCTACTATATTATCATTCTTTACCATGATTCATTTCTAGTTTATTTTGCCAGAAGAAAATCATGAGGCAATAAGAAATGTGTTGAAGTTTTTTTTTTCCCCCACACAGGTTCTATGCAGCTGAGATCTCAATTGGGTTGTTCTTTCTCCATAACAGAGGGATTATTTATAGGTGAGTATGATCTGACATAAGTAATTTCTGAACTATTTTTAAAATCCCAAAATGATCAGTTTCTTTAACATTTCAGAGTATCTTTAAAACAGAAAGCCACCATTGTTGAGCTCTTTTTGTTGTGTTGCTGCTGGTGAGGTGGAAACCAAGCCCTGTTTAACCTGAGCCTTCTGACACCTGTGCTCTGCCCCACTCAAACAAAACCTCTTGAAAATGGAAAACTTTATGTTTTGTATTTCTTTGTGATCTTTAATAGCATTACAGATTGAAAAGTCTCAAGTGAGGGGTCAGACACAGCCACCTCTTCATTCACTGACCACAGAGAAGCTGGGGCTGCCCCTGGACCCCTGGCAGTGTCCAAGGCCAGGCTGGAAGGGGCTTGGAGCACCCTGGGACAGGGGAAGGTGTCCCTGGCCGTGGCAGGGGGTGGAATGGGATGGGCTTTAAGGTGACTTCCAACCCATTCCAGGATTTTAAGGTCATTCTTAGATGTCTGCCCAATTCCCTCCAGGCTGAGCCAGCCCCACATGTGCATCCTCAACCTCCCCCCACAAAGAGCTACAAATATTCCTTATTCAGAATAAAGTCACTCTAGCTGATCCCAAACATTAACCTAAAATTACTGTGATTCTTCTCAGAGATCTGAAATTAGATAATGTGATGTTGGATTCAGAAGGACACATTAAAATTGCTGATTTTGGAATGTGCAAGGAGCACATGTTAGATGGAGTTACAACCAGGACCTTCTGTGGCACTCCAGACTACATTGCACCAGAGGTAAATATTGACCTTTTCAAGAACTTTTTAGTCTCTTAAAGAAAAGTGTCCCTTCCACATATTATACCACTGGATTTGGATGGCTCTGACTCCAGATTCTCCATGGATGGCATCATTAACTTCTGCAGGTATATTGGATATATTGTGAATTAATGCAATGTAATCAAAAAGACTTCACTATTTTAAGAAATACCTAGTTAATTGAAAAACTAATTTTTTATGAGAAAAAATTTTGTTCATTAACAAAAAAACTTTTTAAAAAACAGGCTCACCAACTTCTGATCTTAAATTTGCAGCCTGGGAATTCCATTATACTAAACTTTGCAATTTGTGAAGTTGTACAAACGTCATGGGTGTTGCTGCGATCAGCAAATATTTCACTGGGAGCAAACAATGCTGCTTTAATCTGTTCCTCCATAGGTTCCCACAGCTGCCAGCACACATTCATTTAAAGGATTGTTTGGCATTTTCAGGAAATCACAAACCGCTCACTGGTTTTTGGGAAGGGCTCATGAGGTCTTGAAGTTTTTTACTGACCTCTCTATAAAACCACTGTGATCTTCTCCAGGCCATATTCTGCAAGTGCTGCACAGGTGCCACAAGTTGCTGCTCTTCACCTCAGGAAAGCTCCTGTCCTTGAAAGCCTCTTCCAAAAGCTGAGAGGCCGGGCCTTGGGTGGAGTTGTTGTAATAAATCCATAATTTACCTTGAGTTTTCCGTGACTTGGCCATACCTGTGCAGCTTTCAAGCCACTGAAAACAACGTTGAACCAACTGCAGTGGGTCTAAAATGAAAATACGATCATGAGAAGCGCAGTTGTGCTTTAAGGCACCAGGATAAATATGAGCTTAGAATTAAGACTTTGAGTCTGGATATGATTTGTATTTCCACAGTTGAGGTCTAAAGAATTGCAAACAAGCACATGTGGTGATTTGGATATAATTCAAATATATGAATATTAAAATCTGGTCTTTGTGCATACTGAGCTTTCAAGAGTTTTGATTTGTTTGGCAGCAAATTTGATGCAGGAGGCTGGATCCTGATCCAAGAGACTCAGTTGTTCACTGGGTACTGAGCAAGAGGCAGCTCTGGCTGAAGCATTTCTGGCTGTAATTGAATGTTTGTTGGAATCGGGGAGATTTATACACGGACAAGTAAATTAGTGTCTAAGGTGAATTTTGTCGTCTCTGAGAAATTGGAATGAAAAATAGTTTGCTTTTTTCTCGGTTGGTAATTCATGCTTTTCAGAGTGAAATATTGTGTATTACACACCCTTGTTTTCTCACCATTTGCTGTTGCTTGCAGCAGGATATCAGAACAACCAGAGTAGTATTTCATTTTCTTCTGTCAAAACATAAATGAAGCCAATATTACAAATTAGTGTCCTTTCTGTGGCAATTGCCTTGTGCCAATTAATGCCAAAGAACATTTTGTCAATACCAGAATGCTCAGTGTGGATCAATGCTGGAGCAAATTATTTTACTTTATTTGGAAATTTCATATAAAGAAATAAACCTTTTACCAAAACATCCAAGTAAGTGAGAGAAAATTAGTCTGTTATCTTACAAACAGATTTGATTTTGTTTTGTTTACTTGGCTGATTTTCTTTTGTCTCTGAAGACATTATTGTGACTGACAGTTTGCTAACTAGTTCTGTGGTAAACTTCAAAGGAAGGTGCCTGTTTTGCTTGCAGGGGTGCTTCAGCCCATGTTTCCATGGGCTAAAATTTATAAATTTCTAATAGATTTTAATGAGAATTCATTTACATGGTCACATTCCCTGCTGGGTGGAGATAAAGGAGCTCAAGCTAAATAAACTCTTGAAGGTGTCTGGAGTAGAACCCTGTGAGTGGGCTGTACTCAAACATGGAGAATGAGCTCTTTTCAGCAGCATTTGGGGAAGAATGTGGTGGCTCTCGTGGGGGAGCCCACGCTGCCCCTGCAGGACCTGCCCACAGATGGATCACAGCTGCAAGGACCCTGCAGGGACAGCTCAGCTGGTGTCCCCTGCCCCAGCTCTGCGTGGAAAAGCAGGGGAATGCAGTGCTGCCTTCAGCAAAGTGAACCCCCCAATTTGGTGTGCTGCAAAATAATGTTTTCCTTTTTTTTCCGAGTTGGAAAGTTGCCATTTGCTATTACCTGGGTGTATAATGGGCTGGAATTACTGTTAATTTTCCTACGCTGTGCAATTTGAGCAATGTGCAGAGGTTAAACTGGTGGGATCCCAGGTCTGACAGCTTCTCTCAGGCAGAAAGTGGTTATCTTGTACAGAGTATTTCCTGATGTGCTGAACTTAAATATTTATGGTCAGAGTGGTGAAATAGCTGTGAAATCAATTAGTACTTTGCGTTTCCTTGACCAGTCAAGAGAGACAGGAGGAGATGGATGTCAAGAGGATTAGGGAGAAGGGATTCTGCCAGCACAGAACCCCACCATCAGCATCCTGCAGCAGCCACAGTGCTGATTTTGAATTTCAGAGGAATTTAAATTAGAAACTCCATTTCCCTTCTCTTCCATCTCACAGCCTCAAGACCTTCAGTTCCAACCTTGAATTTGCCAGGATTGTGGGAGGCAAAAAGGTTTGGAAAGTGCATTTGACTGTTTCTTGTGCTAGTAATATTTATTTCTTTTAATAACTGAGTTTTAACTTTTCCAGCACACATCATATATGCTCACAAAAGATTTCCTCTTGCCTCTGGGATATAATCTTTTCATCCCAACTGGCTACTAGCTGCAATGATCTAAACATTCCTACAAATTGCTGATATTAATCTCTGTGTCCTGCTCTTAACTGTGCCTTCCTTGGAGGCAAAACAGAGAAAAAAAAAGAAAAAAAGCAACTCCTTCTGCCAATTTTGCTTGATGAGAGAAATTCCTGAGCTCTTTCTGAGTGCTCAAATCCCCAGAACCTGGAAAGGCAGAGCTCTTAATGCATGGCAATAGATGGATAAAATGGGACATTTGAAATGCAAAAGGACATGAAAAGGGCAATAATTTAAATTAATGATGGAGAAGGAAGGAAGAGAAGGATCCCATCAGCTTTCCACTGCTGCCTGGCCAATGAAAATCAGGAATCATAGGTGGAGGAGGATACAGGTCTTCATTTCTAGAGACAGGAACTGCTCTGGGTCAGCTCTGCAAGCTGTGGTGAGACAGGAGGACATGTTCACATACCCACATTTGCTCTAAAAGATACCAAAATTTGTACATGCAGATAGGATGACTTTGGAAGCTGCTGCAAGGCAGGCAGGGATGGCTCTGAGCGCAGCAGCTGGGAGGTGACACTCGATGAATTCTGGGTGATGAGGAGAGAACTACTGAAAATACAACATTTAGAACTTGCTGACTTCCTACCAATGCATGTTTGACTGTACACTGAAGACTCATCTGCTTCCTCCCACATGTAATTCCTCCCTTGAAGTGAGCATTCTTCCCTCTGGTTTGCACTTCCCAATTAGTGCTGTGAGCAGCTCCAGTACGAGCAGTTTATCTGCAGGTTCTACGCAGGATGTGCTTATTGGGATTTCACATGGCAAAGGCTGCTCTGGGTTTCCCTGGTGCCACAGCCTCACCAGGATCCAGCTGCTGATTTTTAACTGGGTGTATTTAGATGGGATTAAAGAAGAAAATTCCCTGTGTACAGCAGCAGTGACAGCACCACCTTTTCCTACAGGGAGGTAATTGAATGAAAAAGGGGTTGTCATTGCTTTTGCTGTGCGACTTCTCCAGCCTTGGTGGCTGTATTTATATCTCAATTCCCACTCTTCCATCACAGACTGGTTCAGGTGAGGGAGGTGTGTGCCAGCTCAGAGGGCCACTGCTCTGTTCATCAGATGTGGCATCAAACAGCAGAAATATTATAGTGATTCTGACCATCCATGGGAGCTTTTTCCATGTTAATTCTGCCTCTCCTGATGCTTCTGTTTGATATTCCCTCCCAAAGGCAGATTTCCTAGGGGAGGTTGCATTTCCTGCTGGGAATGCTGTTCAGAGAAGAACCCAGCCTTGACTCACCTCTTGCTGGATAAAAATCAGCATCATAGAGTCCATGCTTTGGTACAGCTCTCACTGTAGGACATTGCACTGCAGCATTGAAGTGATTCCCTCCTCTCAGTAATCCCATCAAACTCCTTCACAACAGGAACAGAAGTGGACTGTGGGCTCCTGGACAGACCTGGCTGCCAGGTACAGAGCCTTGGCAGTGTGGCAGCATTTTTTTCTCACTGCTGTGGATCCATCTTTTTCTCATTTGCTAATTGAAAGAAACTATTCCTCCCAAAAACCACATACCTGGACTGCACTTGTTGTACAAAATGTTCTGCCCTTGCAAATCAATGACCTGAAAAATATCCCCTTGTTTATATGAAATATTTTTTTCCATAAGGCAGGGAGACATTGTCAGAGTAGGACTGGGGATGAAATGTTTTGTCATTTCCTGTGTGTAAAGGCCACTATTTTTCCTGGGTGAAAGTTTGAAAGTGTTTGGTGTTTCAGAAGGCAATATTGATTCCAGCAGGAACTTACTGGTGATGGAAATGGAAGGGAGAATAACCAAGTATGGCAACTACTATAAGATGAAATGAATGTCCCAAATATATATTTTTAAGCCCATATTACTGCTAAGAGACAACTAATATAGACTGCCTTTATGTTGGGCCTTCCAGATGAGAATTTTGTTATTATCTCTGGTTGTCTAATATATTCCAAAGCGCAATTGATTTTGAAATCCTTTGGTTAGAAACATTGCAATAATTTTTAAGTCGTGTGCTGCTGTATCTCAGCAAGGACATATATCCACACAGAGACCATTATTTTATTTAGTAGCCAGGCAGTACTGCTTTATTGCACTGGTGACTCACTATTTTCCTGAGCAACTATGGAACTTGGCAGTTCAACTTCTCTTTCAGACAACTAGAAAATTTAGGGTGTGTGATGTGTACTTGACTGGGCAATTTATTTCACAAAGAATAAAAACAGAGCAAACAGGAAAATGAAATGCAAGCCCCTCTGGAGTTCTGACTGCCTCAGTTCCCCTCTCATTCCAGTGGAGTAGAGACATTGGAGTCGAAGGTTGTGATGCTGCCTTCAGGAAGGATGGGCAGGGACTGGGATGTGCTGCATCCCTTCACAGTGCACAGCATCCCTTCTAAGTTACTTAGGAGGAGATCTGAGGAACACCTGCACCTCCAAACTCCTCCACACCATCACCAAATGCAGCTCTTAAATAAATGAACACTGGTCTCTGAGGAGCCTCGATTAAAGAGGATGACGCAGGAGAGGACCTGGGTGCTGCTGGCACTTGCAGCCTTTCCTTGTGTCAGAACTCAATTTGTGCTGCTCTGTGACTCAGATGTGAACCCAGAGCATGGAAAATACTTGACATTTCCATTAATCTGAACAGCAGAACCCCCTTTCTTCTTGGTGTAGCTGGTATTTCATACTGAGTGTCACAATTATGTGGCTTGGGGAAAACTTGACTGGGATTTTTGGAGTTTTGCTCTTTTCCTAAATTTTGATTCCTTTTACAGCAGGATAAAAATATAAATATTGAAAAGAAAAGTCTAAGTATTGATAGCCCATAAATTAAGTGAGCCTCACGATTTCAAACTTTGACACAAAAGGTTGGGAAATGGTTTTGCCTTGTCTCCTACATTGTGCTGCTGTACTTCCTCCTTTGCCCTCAAATGCACATCCCAAGAGCTCCTGAGAGCTGCATTTTCCACAATATCAGGGTACCGAGGGCGTGGGTGGGTTTAGACTCACACTTGCAAAACAATCCAACTCCTACTGAAACCCGTGATTAGCTGGAGTGAGGATTACAGGATTGTCTTTCTGGCCTTTTCCAAGGAAATCTGTCCTTCTCTGCATGTCACACATGTACCTAATATGCCACAAGGCTGGGGGTTAGTTAACACAGGGGTTTTTCCTTTGGTCTTTTTTGTGATTATGCAGATTATTGCTTACCAGCCCTATGGGAAGTCCGTGGATTGGTGGGCATATGGTGTGCTGCTCTATGAGATGTTGGCTGGCCAGGTAAGATTCCCCCTCCCGTGCTTGCTGTGACCTCCTCCTCCCCTCCAAGGCTGCTCTGTTTCAAGGCTCCCTAAAGGTTTAGACCATTACAGGGTAAGATTGAAGCCTTTCATTCTGCTGTTATCTCCTTGTACTCTTGACTGACTCAACTGAGAATGTATTTAGGCTTTAAGCTCTTTATGTTGCACCCACATAATCAAGCTCTGCCTTTGAATACGGCTTCTTTGTACTGCAATAATGTTATAAATAGCCATCTTCAGAATTGAAAGGGAGACACTTGAGCAGGAAAATGCATGTCAAGTGGAAGAAATACCATTTAGGAGTTTGAAACCACAGGGAAGCATAATAAGAGTGTGTGTATAAGCTCTGCATTGCAGTTAAAGTCCCAAGAATACAGTTTTTGTACTGTATGTCCTGGGGGTAAAATGTGGGGCTCAGCACTTGGAAATGTGCTCAGTTACAGACCCCTCATTCTGCACAGTTAATGAGAGGCTGCTCTCTGAGTCACTCGGGTGGGGAAGCAACACTGAGCTGCCATAAATGGCAGATAAGCACCAACTTTAAGGAATTCTGTTAGTCTTGAGTTGAAAAAGATTCCTGCAATTGGATTTTGGCGAGTGTTAGGTAAAGGCAGGCATTTCCCAAGCTTAAAACATACATTTGTAACACATGCCTTCTTTAAGAGTTTCTCTGTGAAATTCCAGTGGACCTTTTAAAAGTTTTAATGTGTAGCAATTGCAGCTGTTAACATTTGCAGGCTGAATTGCAAACATTGGCCATCTGAATGCTTTAGAGGAGGAGGGAAGGAAAGGAGATTTACCATTAGCTGGGTCTTGCATGGGGCCAATATCCTGGGCACTTTCCTACCCCTGTATTTTAAAATACAGTGCAGCCCTTTCTTGTGATAGTCTCAGAGGCAGAATCTATAGCCATGACATAAAACAAACTGGAGTTTAACTGGAATTCAGTGAGAAATGGATATGCCTTAGCACAAGGTAATTGAAAGTTATTCTCCAAACTTCACCCTTTGAAGTATTTTGCTTCTCTGGTGCACAGTAGCTTTAAAAACTGATTAAAGCTGATCACAAAGATAAATCCTGCACACATTTCATTAACCTGGCTGCCATTCTGGAGACAGAAATGAACATTTCTCCTTGATTTTGATCTGAGACTGGAAAACACTGAACTTCTGGGTCAGCAGATATCCAGGCTGCAGATTGCTGTGAGTTTGGGGGGGGGTTCCTGGACAAGGAGCACTGCTTTATATGGATCTCTTTGGGCATGGTGTTGTCATGCCATTTCATAAAGAGTGGAGAATTTAAATACATAAAAAGGAAAACTCAGTAAGTTACTTATGGTTTGTTTCCAACAGCCTCCATTTGATGGGGAAGACGAAGACGAACTCTTCCAGTCCATAATGGAGCATAATGTTTCTTACCCAAAATCGCTGTCCAAAGAAGCTGTCTCCATCTGCAAGGGGGTAAGAGAAAATGTTATTTATCATTAAGTTCCTTTTTGGCAATCCTTGTGTGTAGCTGGGTTTGCCTGGCTCTGACACAGCACTGTAGTATTTAAAAGTCAACTTCTGTCAGGCTGTGTTGTCACTTGGTGTCACTGGTAAGTGCTGGGCTCTTCCCGCTGCGCCTGCTTGTTTTATGGAAAGAACAAATGTCAGAATGAGCAGCTGCCAAATCCAGAGCAGAATTTATAAACAGGACCGTGGTGTGAAGAGTCTCCCCCTGCTCTGTCTCTTGACCCGTGGCAGCACAGCCCTGATTTTGCAGGGTGAGATTTCTTAGCTTGGCTGGAGGTTCTCCAGCAAGTCCTCAGCCCAGAATGCCTAATGACAGGATCAGAGCCCAGGAGTTTAGGAGAATCATTTTTAAATGTAGGTGAAGATTAGCTTATGTGAAAATTTTCAGCATAAATGCAAGGAAACCGTTGGGATATTCTAACCCAGTGGTACCTGTGTGGCCTAAAATTTGTCTTAGATACTAAATTAATTTTTTTTTTTACTTTTGAGGAAAATAATAGATTTGGCTTCAGGGGATTAGCTTAGAAAAAAAGAATTAATTTGACTTGCCTTTGATTCCATGTGATTCTCCAGAGCACCATCAGTCTGCAGTTTTTCCAGTCCACCACCTGTAATGGGTTATTTGATGTCTGACTTACACTGATAAAACACCAATGCACTTAGTTAATTTGGTATTTACATTCTTCCTATCCTTTTCAACCATTTATGAAGCATTATACATGAGCTGGATATTAGTCCATTAAAGAAAATCACCAAGGAAAAGAAAAGGTGTTTAGAACAAGAAGGTAAAATGAAAGACCATGCTAATTTTGGAGCTTATCCCAGGGTAGATGTGCTGGCCAACAAAAAATAAACATGATGTATTTTTGTAAAGTACATTCAGATTGTTGCCTTGTCGTGAAAATCACACGTTCAACCAGCACAGTCTGAACTTGATGTAATTGCCCTGTTTTCAGCTCCTCCGTTTGCTGCTCTCTGGGTGCTCATGTCAAGGGAGGGCACAAAGCTAAAATTACCCTGCACCTTAAGATTTTGGGCAAGTCTCTGTGATACTGACATGTTCTTCATGGGCATTAAACTGACACAGTAATCTCAGGTTTCAATGGGAAGTTTTCTTGAGCTAAGAAGTCAATATGAGAAAGTTTCTGACCCTTGCAGTCAGTGGTAGCTCAGCAATCCCAGGACTGGGCACCATTGGGAAGACAAACGTGCCCACTCTGCCTTTGGAATTGATTTGTCTGCTTGACTTCCATTCTACTGATGGAGAGTTTGTTGGTTTTGGTAAATGCAGCACCTTTGGAAAGAATTAAAGCTACTGGAATCAATACTCCCATTTTCTTTTACCACCTACAGTTAAAGCAAGGGGTTTGGAAAAGGTAACAAAAATGGGAACATGGCTGTTAATCTTGACGAAGGCTGTGATTCCTGCCCAGTGCACAACCACTTCCCAAACCTGCTTAGAGTCACTTTTATTTTAGGCTCAAAATTGGAATCAGATCAACTCAACATTTGGAAGGAGACTAAAGTGGTACTGAGGTTTGAAGAAGATCTGTTGAGGTATCACTCCCAGCAGTACATTAATCATATATAATTTATAAAAGAACTTGAAAAAGTCCCCACAATACTGGAACTGAGAGTTTAAGGCTACATTGCACAATTCCCAATGTACACACCAATTGGCAAATCCTGAAGAACTTGTTAATTAGGGAGCACGTTCCAGTTTCTGAGCACGCCAGGCTGGTGGATTTGGGGCTGGGTTTTTTTCCCAAGTCTGTTTAATCTCTGTAACTGGGTATGATATTGACCAGGATGTCATTAAGAATGCAAGGGAGGAAACACAGATTAGATGTTGTCAGCTGAGTGCCAAAGAATTGGAGGCTCTGTAATGAGATGTCTTGAGCAAGCTCCAGAAAAATAAAATGGGAGTGTGGGGGGGTTTTACTTCATGGAGCTTTAGTGCATTGGAATTTATGATGTTTAATTGATTGTTGAGTTAGGGCAGGAGCTGGGGATCTATAATATTGAACTGAGAGATTGGAGGTGAAATTCAGGAGGGAGTTGTGAGCCAGCGGGGATGGCAGCGTGGACACCACCTGCACCTCCAGCAGCAAACTCTGGTGCAGCCCCAAATTTTGCTGCTGATTTGCTGTCTCCAGTGACCAAACAAGAAAAATCTTTAAAAAATTCATTTCAGCTTTTTAAAACAATTTTTTTAGCAGTGTGTATCTTCAGGAGAGGAACAAGAGCATTGCAAGCAGGGGAAAGTCGCTCTCACTTTCATTCCAGCATTAAACTGAATGGTTTGGTGTTTTCTTCCCAACAGCTAATGACTAAACATCCTGCAAAACGCCTTGGCTGTGGCCTGGAAGGTGAAAGAGACATCAGGGAACACGCTTTCTTCAGGAGAATTGACTGGGAAAAATTGGAGAACAGAGAGATTCAGCCACCTTTCAAACCTAAAGTGGTGAGTGAGATGCCAGGGCCTTCCCTCCCTGACTGCAGCCCTGCTCCCCGTGGGGTGAGATTGCAGATCTGGGGCACAGCTAAAAGGAGAGAATTTGATAAGGGCAGAGCTGTCTGTGAGCCTGCTCATGCTTTGGCACCCTGTGCTGTAACCGGGGGAACTTTGTGCCTTGCAAAAACTCCTGGCAGCGGTTTGAGCCCTGCCTGGATGGTCGCGTGAGGAGCTGAAAACAGGGAAAATTGGCACATCCACATCAGCCACTTGAGACTGGTAATGAATGTGGGTAGCAACTGTCTCCTCTGAGCAACATCTAAAGTCGGGATCTGACAAGGATTTGGATTAGAGGGGTGGATTTCCTCCATGGTTGGCTGCCCAGCACAGGGGGTTTTATTCCCTATCCTACAGTGATGTCTGCTCAGTTTGCAAGATTAATCCCTGGTTCATTTTCTATGTTTATTACTGGTTTCCACACATGTATCTACAGGAACATTTTATAAATCCAAGCAAGTGGAAAGATGTCCTTACCCTGAGAGCTGTTTGCAAAATAGAATTGGAAGAGCTTTGCTTGTTGAGCCAGAATTTCATTCAGCATGTTCTGTGCTCTGTTGACAGGCAAAGAGAAGAGTTTGCACACAAGAACACAAGCTTTAAGGAACAGCTGTAAATTGCTATGTCCTAACATTGAACCTTTCTTCTCTAACCCATTTATTCTTCAGCTGAGAATCCTGGTTGGCTTCAGCACTCCAGGTGTAGGGTGACTGCTCTTTACACTGATTTATTTGCCAGTACAGACACACCAGTGAGGTATCACAAACTAATGAACAGAGGGACACCAATACCTGAATTATTCTTCACTTTTTTCATACAAATTACTTTTTCACATCAACAGAACGAGAGTTGCAGCTGAGAAGGGTGTTTATTGCTAAAGGAAATACTTTTCTGCTGTGGTGTGGATTTGCATGTAGGGAGGGGTGTAAATAAGTGAAGAACTGGCTGTGCAAAGGGGAGCTCTTAGAGCATATTTTATGGAAGATTTTTATTACATGCTCCTCAAGTCAAAGTTAAAGCTGATCATAAAGCTGATCTACCTTCACATCTGTAAGTTTTATTAGCTCAGGAGCTGAGTACTTAGACTCTCCTTGAAGTTAAAAGTGACACCATGCTAAAAGCTTGAAGTGTGGTCTGGCCCCATCAGAGCTTCCTGGCAGGTCCTGGCTCCTCCTCAGAGCAGCTGTGCTCTGTCTCCCTGGTTATCATGACCTGGTTTGTTTGCACAGGCTGCTATTAAAATACACCGAGGCGGATTCACACGGAGCCCGACTCGCCTAGACAAAAATAACTTTAAACCCAAGTCTAGTATTTACATACCCTATGCACAACTCATTTATGGTGAGTGCTGATTCTATTTGTATCAGTATCATACAGTTATAGAATGGTTTAGGTTGAAAAAGACCTTTAAAATCACCGAGTTCCAACCATTATCCCAGAACTGGCAAGCCCACCACTAACCCATGTCCCTAAACACCACATCTACACAAGTTTTAAATCCCTCCAGGGCTGGATATTGATTTTAGAAGGCAAAAAACACACAACCCTTATTCTGTTTGAAGATATGGATGTATTTATAGGCTTTGTTTAGGGTGATTTTTTTAGGAAACTTTTGTAGGTGCATCTTCTCTAGGAAATGCTTTCCTGCAGGAGTAATCCTGCTGCTTCCACAATCCTTACTTGAACACAGAGCTGCAGATTTTGGGTCAGCAGTTGGGTGCTGTCAATAACATGTTCCCTTCTTGACTGACATTTCACAGCTTATAGGCATAGAGTGACTATTTGGCAAGGACATTTTACTCATATTTCCAAGTTTAGGGGTTTGAGGAGTCCTCTAATTTCAGTTGTACTCAAATACTGCCTTAAGGTTCACAACAGCAGTGCTACTTGTTAATGTGAAGATTTGTATCATTAAAGATACAAATTTATTTATAAGTTGCTCTGTTTGCACCCAAAATATACCCCCACATTTCATGTGATTTATTTCTTAGCCTCTACTAGCATAACCAATAGTGAGAGACCTAATGGTCTCAGGAACTTTGGTTTCAATGTCCAGCTTGTTTGAATACTTTCCACTTGGTGAAAAAAAGGAAGAGGGAAAAAATTTAAAAAGAAAGAAAATAGCATAATTTTGTTACAAGATGATGCTTATCTGTAAGAAAAAATATCCTTTGTAGCAATAAAAAAAATTCTTGTTATAGCTGCTCTGAGCTGGCTGTTGTGCCTCTAAATTATTTTGACTTAATTTGGGGCTACATCAGCTATCATACCAATAATTCAGAGGTTTTTCCCTTGTCAAAGTTCAGCCCTTCCCATTCTTGTTTCCCAGAGGTTCTGTCCCAGAATGCAGAGGCTCAGTGGGCACCAGGGCACTCGATGAGTGGTGCAGGAGCCTGGGTGGGGGAAGCAGAGCCCCTTAGCCTGACCGTGGTGCAGTGTCCCTGTGCTGGTGTTCTTCCAAGGCTGGACAGGTGTCCTCTGTGAGCTCTGGGCTCCAGGACCTGAGCACGTGCTCCTTGTCAGAAATAGGAACCAACGTGTGCCCCAGGCAGCAGAAGCTCAGATGGCAGGGCCAGCCCAGCACCTGCCAGGTGCTCTGTGAGAAGGTTGGAAGCTCTGACTGGGTTCTTTCCAAACCTCTCACTCAGAGACCCCTCAGAGAGCCCCTCTCCAGTGCATCCTCCTACAAATGCACAGATTTACTCGTGTTACATTAATTCAGGAAAAAAATCGATATTTAATATTGGTCTATTGTATGAGCCACATTCTGCCCTTTCTGAGTTATCTTCTGTGTCTGAAGATAATAATGTAATTTTACCCTTTATATCCACAGGCAGGGCTGTTGAAGGGAATGGATAGAGAGGAAAGGGTCAGGAACAACGGGAAGAAACATTCACAGCCTTTATCCCACACCTGCTTTGCCCAAAGATCTGTTACAGTAGTTTTGAGATGAGCACATTTACCAGTTTCCTCCTCACCTCCCCACAATATTCAATGCCTAATTTTCCTCAAATATTCTTTTTTTTCTTGCACACAAGCTAATTCCATTCTGGTACCACCTTCCTATTTTTTAGCATGCTTCTGATCATACTTCCCTGCTTATCGAGTCTTTTCTGCATTCCTCAAAACTCTTCTTTCTAGAAACTTGGTTTATTTTGGTTTCTGTTCTGAAGGAGTTGTGCTCAGGCTGTAGCTGTATTTAACCCCCTTCTTGGCTGGACTTTGGCCAAAAATTAGTCTCTTGAAAAAAATAAAGGAAAAAAACTGTGATAGCAAGTTTTAGAACAAGGACCTGTCCCAGGATGTGATCCCTGCCCAGCCCTCCTGCCATCCCAAGGACTGAGGCCCTGCAATCATTTATGAATTTACAGTTTATAGCCTGTTCAGTGAAAACTCAAAGCACATAAATGAATTGCATTTAGCTTTTTGCAGATCATAAAGGAAAAAGAGACTAACACGAAAAATTTAATCTTGTGTCGTGAGGCTTTTAAAAAGAATGAAATGAAGACAAAGAAAGTATCTCTTGCCAACATATGTTTATAAAAATATTTCCTTTTTCCTTTTGTATCCCAATAATGCTGAATATTTAAGCCTTTTTATCTCGTCACCTCATGCTGATGGATGGAAACCTTTCTGATTACTTTTAATCAGGATTCAGCTATTAAAACTTCACTGTTTGTCTGGGATTTTTTTGTCAAAACACCTGAAAAGAAAATTTTCCCTCAATTCTCCCTTACCAGTGGGTTTTCCCTATTCATAAGAGACGAGGGAAAGCCTTGCATGTATCCTGACAACTCTGCTGTTGTTTTGCTGGCTTTTTTCAGCCATTTTCTGCTCTTCTCTTTCCTTGCAGTGCGGCAAAGGGGCTGAAAACTTCGATAAGTTCTTCACACGAGGACAGCCGGTGTTGACGCCTCCAGATCAGCTGGTCATTGCCAACATAGACCAAACAGATTTTGAAGGGTTCTCTTACGTCAACCCCCAGTTCGTGCACCCCCTTGTAGAAAATGTAGCATGAAACAGCAGAACAAATCCCGCCGTGGGGAACAGTTGTAACCCTACAATTTTTAGGCTTTCGCCTTGATTCCATTTGGGCCTGGAAATTGTAGGGTTAGAGGGTGTGAGATGAGGGAAGGGCCACTTAGTTAGGATTTGGGCTTTGCAGAAGCGATGTTGTCTTAACAGGAGATAAATTAGTGTACAGTGCCCACTTTTTCTTCTAGGAGTCGCCACTGACTTGTTGAAACTTACCCATGTTTTGGTACGTTCTATATTTTGTAACTTCCCGCTGTCCTTTTGCTCCCTTTTCCACTCTGTTGTGTTGGAAAAACATCTGACACATGGTCTGAAGGAGAAGCCACCTCGAGTATTTATTCCTTGGGGATGGATGCCGGGACGTGGGAGCGTCCTCGCTGTGCTCCCCGGAGACTTTGGGGGCAGATCCAGAGATGGAGTGGGGTCAGCTCCAGGGGGGAGAGGCATTACAAAAACATTGCTGAAAGCAATGAAAAGCGTTTGCAAAATATGGCAGGGAAAAAAAATAGTTGGGAATGGGGGGTGGGGATGATGAAATCAAATTAGACCCTGAGGCTTGGCAAACCGAGCCTGTAAGATCCCAAATAAAAGTGCTCGGGTGGTGGCCACATCTCTAGAATTTGTGCTAAGAGTAGCATGTGATAAACTCAAGGGTGAAATTTTGTGTTTAATAATAACAATGATGATGATGATGATGATAATAGTAATAATTTTAATAATACTTCTGTGAATTTTTAATCTCCATGAGATTATTCTGTGATCCAGGGTGCCATTGTCTGTTCAGTTGGTTTAATTTACACCACTCCTCAAGTTTACTGTTAACTGGTTCTAATACCAATATTTTACTATGAAATTTATTAACCTGGAATATAAAACAAAACTGTAATTCCTTAAATCTTATTTACGTGTGTTTATTTATAGTCTGCAGTGTAGGGCAGTAAATTGAAGAAAGCATTATGTATACTAAATTCACAAAAAATGCAGCCCCGAGTGACTTCCTGATTTCTCCAGAATAGCTCATGAAAATCAAGTGAGATTTAGTCTTAAATAATCAGTTTTAATTCAGAAAACTTTGGGCTGTAGAATAATCAAACCTGAAAGAAACAGCACCTAAAACTCGTTTAATTGGTAGAATGGAATTTAATAAGTTTTACATATGCTTCATGCAATGAATTTTGCATGTTTAGTAATAACTCTTAATAATAAGGGTTAATAATAAGCAGATCTATATTA
This sequence comes from Horornis vulcanius, assembly GCA_013401035.1. Lineage (NCBI taxonomy): Eukaryota > Metazoa > Chordata > Aves > Passeriformes > Scotocercidae > Horornis > Horornis vulcanius. The sequence continues at coordinate 5,110 of VZUA01073042.1, read as the reverse complement.
TCGACATAATCGTATCAAGCATAAAGAGTATTATAAAAATTTTATAAAACAATTTGTGCTTTATTTGTGGAAGTTCTTGTTCTGAATGACACCATTTAGATTTAGCTAAATGTTTTCTTGCTATTGTTTTGATTTTTACTTTAGGTTTTGAATATTGTTACCGGCTTAGGGTATAATCTGTTTTTTTAAAGTAGATATACTTTTAAATAATAATCGCTACCTGCAGGTTTTATACGAGGTTCAATTAGGCTTTCATTTCACATCTGCTTATTACTTGCAGAGAAGGAAATAGACTTTATTTGCAATGATGAACACTGTAATTAATGCAATCTTCTCCTCTTCTATCACTTAGATAAAAAAAATTTTGATATTTCCTCTTACAGCTTACCAGAAGATATTAACTCAAATATCAGTAAATAATGTTTTGTGCATATTTTGGTTTTGTTACAGCATGTAAAATAGTAGTTGGTGCATTTCCCTTTTTAATTTTCCCTCCTGCCTTGATCCCATTAGCAGCCACAGGCACTTTTTGTCTGTCAGATGTGCATGATGATGCCCAAAGCATGATGTCTCTGTTGCTGCATGCAGACTGATTACAATTTTTCCAGCATGTAAACATATTCGAAAAGTAAGATATTTGCCATAAAATACTTCAATTTATACTAGAACATGTAATGGGGTGGGGTGGGGAGGGGAACCTACTTTTTAATCATCTTTTATGACAATAAAACATGGAATCTGTGCCAAAGATTCTGTCAGAAAGATCCAATCCTGCCAGGTGGGAGCCAGAGGGGTGGGTTGGACCTCGGGGGTGACCTGGGAGAGTTGGGCAGCTGTTGGGAGAGTTGGGCAGCTGTTGAGGGAAACGTGGTTGGATGTGAAGGGCGACTGTGTTGAGCTTCTGTACCTGCAGGGCCCTTGGAAAATGCAGGTTTGGGGCCAGGTTGAGCAATTCCCACACTCCAAGAGTCCAATTGTTGCCCTGCCTCAGTCCCTTTGTGCCCCCAGCTCCCACCAGGAGCATCTTGGAGTGATCAAACCCTGACATTCCAAGGTGTAGCTCACGAGGGGCACTGGCCAACTGACAGAAGCTCAGATCATTGCCTAGACAAACAGGACTCCAAACTTTTCAAACATTTTAGGAGTAAAATTTTTCAACTGTTCTGTGTCAAATATGTGGCCAGCCAAGACTGGGAGTTCATTTTCTCTTTTGTGTATTATGTACTCCAAAAACCATGGTATTTGCCATAAAGCATGTGGCCTAATGCAGCATTCATGACTTCTTTTCTTCTTCTTTTTCTGAATATTATTAGCCTGACAATGTTTAGTAGAACCTGGGTAGAAATCATGCTGTAGAAGATAATAGATTGAATTAAGATAATGGATTACTGAGCCTCAGATTTTAATAAGGAGGGGGCTCTCATCTATGCCAGTCTGCCAAGAGGTGCCATTGTGCTTGTTTTTAAAATGTGAATTGAAAAAGACACTTTTGAAAAAGGAAAATACTGGGAGAAATACCAGCATACAGATTTGGGGAGTAAGCAAAGCAGAACAGGGGCAGAATTGAACCAAGCCAGAAACCAGGCAGGAGCTCCCCTGGGTAGATGTTCCCACAGTTCTTTTTTCCTGATGAAATCTGAATTTTCCAAGCAGGTCCCATTGCTGGCACAGCTGTGACAGTTGGTTCTGTTCACACCAGGACACGGTGTCACAGGGCTGCTCTGACACTGGGACAGGGGACAGACCTGCTCATTTTCTGGCTACTTCTCATGCCCAGTTTCTTCAGCCCCTTTGTTTGTCTCCCAGTTTTTCTGACACAGAAGCAGAAATTCCTCTCTAACACCGTTACCTCAGTCCCCAGGCTTGTGGCATGTGTGCTGTCTTTGGAGGTTTCTGTAACACCCAGGAAAAGGTACTGTGAACTCATGGATCCTGCAGGAGCAAGGCAGGGTTGGATAAAGCAGGGATTAATTGTTACCCCTCACTGCTCTTCCTGATGCCCTCACATGCTCTGACCTTTCCCAAGAACTCCTGCTGGCTGCTCAGAATCCAGAAACTTAAAATGGCAAGGAAAACAAGAATTCAGCCAGAATTTTTCATATCTTTTTAGAGACAGATGTTATTTATATAATATTTTTCACAAGGTTTGGTTTTCTAGAGAGCATGTATCAACAGAAGGAGAGGCATTAGAGCTGCTTCTCTTTCACTTGTGTTCCATAGTGACTGTAATCCCAACACCCACATTGCCACCAAGATTCCCAAAAGGCAAATTGAAAATTGTACTGCTTTAAAGCCAGGGTGGAAGTTTTGGGAGCTGTGATTGAAAATTGTGTTGCACTGAAGCTGGGGTGGAAGTTTTGGGAGCTTTGTTTCCATCCCTGTGCTCTAGTCCCAGACGGTTCCAGGGCAGCCCCATTCTTGTTGGGAAAGGCACAGGTCTGCCCTGTAAAACTTCCAAGGGGTTTTCAGGGATCAAATGGCACTTAACTGGCTCCTAGGCAAATTTTGTCATTATTCAGGATGTTTTTGTGCACCTTTGAGTGACCAGAGCAGGGTGGAGGGATTCCAGGACAACCATTTCACCCACCGGCCAGGCTCAGTGCTCTGAGCAACGTTGCCACATATGTGAGAAGGAGAGAGCACACTCCCATGATAAAATACTCCTTCTTAATCCAGTTTGGAGGAGAAATGCAATTTAGCTTTCTGATTCTTCATTCTTTCCAGAAATACAATTGAATTTCCTTTTACAAACTGAGGAAAGTTCTTCTGGAAATCAGCTGGTAGTTTAAAAAAAAAAAAACTCATCACGTCTGAATGCTGCTGGCCTTTGAAATCCGCCCTGTCTTTTGGGGTGAATCCAATTCAATAATGCTGGGCTTCTATAAAATTAATAAGGTCGAGCAAGAGAGGAACTTGTCTTCTAGCTGGAAAGATGACATGTCCAAGGATGGAGTGGTACCAGTTGAAAAGTGTTTTCTGAGCCGGTGCCTCTGGATGCAGTCCCAGTTAAATGCCACAGGAGACACATGCAGTGAGCAGCGGGGGCAGATCCTCCTTAGCAAAGCATAGCATTGGAAATAATTAATAATAATTAATAATAACTATAATCCAATAATAAAGCTTTGATACAAGTAGAAAGCATATTTACAGTATATCGAGTTTACAGTAGGCTTTTGGACCTGCCAGGAAACTTCTGGAAATATTTAATGTGATTTTCAGTTCTTTTAGTCATTAGTATAAGTTATTGTGCATAGGGTTTTTTGTCTCTTTGCAAACGTTGAGTGTGGGCTGTGTTTGGTGTGTCCCCTCTGTAGGTGGGCACTGAGCTGCCAAGTAGTCAAAAAGTAGACAAACTAAAAAGCACTTTGTTCCCTCGGCCCCGAGCTCGTAGATGGGATCTGAAATAGCTGAGTTGCAGAAATAAGTAAGATTTGACTCCATATCCACGCATGATTCCCTCACTGTGCCAGTAACAATTGGGAATTAAAGAGCCTTACCATGAATAATCATCATGCACTACAGCCCTCCTGTTCCCAAGAAAACCTTGAGAGGGAGAGGGCCCTTGTTAACCTCTCTGCCTCACTTGCCTCACCTGTCAAATGGGGGTAAAAATACTTCCTGACCCCACAGGGAGGGGTGAGGACTTCTTAGGCAATGTTTCTAATTCACTTTTAACCTGAAAAGAGTTGTGTAAGTATTGTTATAATTTTTAATATTAAAACAGCTTCTTGGATTCACATGGTACTGCTGGCTATACCATGCTGTTTCTACTTTTTTATAGAACTTTAGTAACTCTGCTGAAACCGTTTGAAGAGAAATAAAATCAGATCTGATACGTTTCTTACAGAATCTGGAGTCCAGCTTTTGTACCTGGAGTCAGGCTGTGGCGGGGAGTGATGCTTGCTGATTGTGTAGGTCAGCTGCACTTACCTCTTTTCCAGCTACTGAGATTTTTATGTGCAATTTAAAAATTCCATGTCGATGGAAGTCTTAGCAGAACTGATGCTTGGAGGGGGAGATTCCCTTTGGGTAAATAAAGTCAGCACAGCTGTTTTCTAGTACCATTTTTACTGACTCCTGCTGAAGGAGGAGCTCTGTTCTTTGTGCAGCTGGTCCGTCCATGACAGGTTGATATTTTCTGTTGATATTTTAATGTATTTCTGTGTTGTAAATGTGTCTTTGTGGTTTTTTTTCCCCCGCCCTTGTCTGTGACACCGTAGTTCAAATTTAAAAGAAAACTGCTCCAGAAACTGTTTTTTTCTTCCACTCATGTCAGTTGACCTAAATAAATAAATTAAGTCTGTTAATGATTTGAAGCAGTGCAGGATGAGTAGCAACATTGACTCTCAGCTGTTGTTGAAGCTCATTTCTCACTCTGGTTACATTGGACACTCTGCAGCTGATGTTTCATTAGTTTTATAAATATTAATGACAGGAATGTTTTAATAGAAAGAAAAATGATGTTCATGATCTTTACAAACATTTTTCTGAGAACTATTTGAATTTCTTTTCCTTCTCTCTGAACCCCTTGAGGTGACAGTGCCACGGGCTCCATCCTTCCAGAGCTTCACACACTCCTGCCTTGGCTTCCAGGGCACCCAGGGAACCACAGAGCTCCCTGGGTGCTGAGTGCTGGGCCAAGAGCCCCAATTCACTGCAAATGTGAATTATATTATGTGTTTGTACCCACTGTCAGCCTTGGAGTATAAAAACAATGTTCTTGCAGGGGAAATAAAAATTTTATCGATGGCTGGTTCCCCAAACATTTCATGTGTTCTCTCCCATGTTATCAAAATGAATGTTAAAAAAGAAAAATTCAACAAAATGAAGCTTGTTGGCTCTTTTTAAAATGTGCATTTCCCAACACTCTGTGGTTTTGCACAATACAGAGAACACCTGAAATTTCTCAAATGACTGTATGCTACTTTATTTTTTTTAACATGGTGTAATCCTACCTTGAACTCATTAATATTTTTAATATTATTTTAAGACCCAAATGTTGTTTTTATATGGAGGAGAACATTATTTATTTTCATATCATTTATCTGCAAGATGCTACCAGAAAATTTGGAGAGGCCATTCATTTTTCAAAAGATTTTTTTTAAAAAAA
>VZUA01073038.1:5592-18269 GCA_013401035.1 Horornis vulcanius | reverse complement strand
TGGAAACTAAAGAAACCCACGTGAAAAGGCTGAAGTTGTGCCACACTTGAGATTATTTGATTTATGCTGAATGTGCTGAGACTGCTTTTGGTGTGAGACCTGCAGTGTGTTTTGAGTGAGGCTGAGAGGACCTAAATTTAGAGCTGAAACTGGTGGCCAGCATCATGGTGTAATGACCTTTTCTGGTCTAAAGCAGAGATGTTGGTTCTGGGTGATTTAATTTGGGGATTTTATCCTTTGCAATGTTTCTTGTTTTGGAGTCTGAGATTTTTTTTAATGGTGAGAGTGATTTTGGGGGTCACTTTCACTGTCCCCTTGAGTCACTGTGTTAGTAAGGTGATAATGTCAGCAAGCACTGATATTTTAAGTGAGCTTGTTGCCAAGATGGTTGTAGAGATTTCTATCTGTCCTGTTGCTGATGTATGGTAATAAATATTTGGTTTAATCATCAGCAATACTTTAACGAATGAGCCCTGTTGTCATGCAGGTCTTACATGTGTCTCAAATGTAAGCTTTAATGATTTTCTTATTAGATATGTTGTCTATTCAGATTATCGTTTGCTTTTGCCCTTTTGTGGTTTTTAGTCTTCTCTACTATTCTTTGGATTTTGTTGTACTTAGAGTTTTTAAACCCACAGATTATCCGGTGCTTATCAACCCTTGTTACTTTGCTGCAGCTCCCTGCTCTGCCCTCCCCCTGTCCCAAGCGAGGGGGGGAAATACCATTTTTGTTCTGGTGATTAGTTTCAGGCTTATGGATAAATATTTGTAGTGGAAAAAATGAGTAAGAGTCGCTGATGGTGCAGCTTCTGTCAGTTCCCTGAATACAGTAAGGAACAGAAGCAAAAGCACTCATGGTGGTATAACTGCCTCTGTGCTACAGTTTCTGATGGTATAGTACTGTGGGTAAATAAAAAGGAAAAAAAAAACCCACACCTCTAACCAGCAATGCTCTATGGGCAAAAGCTACTCAAGTTAGGCTGGACTCATTCGGGAATAGGTGTAGTAGAAATCTTGCAGTATTAGTCATTCTTCAGCTCTTTCAACCTTAAGTGAGTAACACGAAAGTGGCAGAGTATTTCCCCTTACTCATGGTGTAAATCTCGATGGAACAGCTTATGAGAATTTTACATCATCTATGCAGAGCACTTCGGTCAAATCAAAACATAAATCTTTTTTCTCATTTCCGAGCTAATCCATGCCATGGGATAGCGATGATTTCTTCAGCTCTCTGGCAAACCTCCTTAATTTGAGAGCTCTTTGTCTGTAAGGACATCAGAGGGCTGCACAGGGACTGTGTAACCCCTGGCTCTTTGCTTGTCCTGGTATGTGCTTTCCACAGGGAGCTAATGGCCCTTCCAATATTGCTTTGCTGCTGCCCAGCTCGCGGTAGGTGTGGGTGACAGCTTTTCTACTAGACCCCCATCATAATTAAATCTGTGGGAATTTTGTTTTGTAGTTGTGAGAGAAAAAATTGAAAGGGATGAATGTTTCACAACCATCGTAATTGATTTAGATTTTCACCTCTTTATCTGTTCTGTTGTCATTGCAAACTGATTCATTAAAGACAGGAACTCAGACAGATGCTGCCAAGGAACAGATCCCATCTGGATTTTCTGAAGTGCTTTGCAGTCAGGGGGTGGCACAGGCACAATCCTGGATATATTTTCAACACTGCATGAGTAGATCACATTAAAGTTCTTGCTTCCAAAATGTGGGATTTTACTTGAAGCTTAGAATTAGGACATTTAAAGCCACTTCAGACTGAAGGCAAATACTGATCTAAATGATACTTCTGTCATTGACAAACTGTTGCTTAACAACTTAACCAAAAACTTCTACTGTTTTGTGTCAGCTGATTGTCACTGCCCATATATGATTATAGTAAAAAAGGATCTTTCGACGTTTTCTGAGCCTGCCCGATTCCTGCAATACTTGGTAATTGTAGGGAAAGAATAAACAAAAAAAAAAAAAAAAAAACAAAAAAAAAAAAAAACCCAAAAGAAACAAGAAGTCCCGCCCTATCTGGTCAGCTTTTCAGTCACAAATAGTTCAATAAAATTTTGCCTTCATGGTATGTGCAGTATCCTTGATGAGTGACAGTCATGCTCTCTCTGAAGCTGTCAGTCTATAGCTACATGGTAATTTTAACTACAGCAGAAACAAAGTTTAAGCAACCTTATTTTAGCACATCAAATGAATAAAATGTTTATTATGTGGCTAGGTTTAAAATCAGTTTTTTTAGGTTGCTTGCGTTTCTCTACATTATGCCAAGATGCAGATGCAGCTCATTAGTTGTACCAGCATTGCAGAGTCCTGCAATCAGCTGTACAGCCCTGCAGAACAGCATTAAACTCTTAAGTATTATTTTATTTATGTTGGAAAACACTTCTGGGGTGCAGGGCAAAGAGTCCTTAATTTTTCCCCATTACTTAGATGCCAATATCCTTGTGCTGGAAATCTGGTAGAAACAGCTAAGCTTCAACAAAGACGTGTTCCAAAAACCTGTTTATCTGACCATGTTGTTATCAGTGTCACTATGACATTTGGTTTTTGGTTTTAGAGTCTCATACCAAACAACAAATATAGGAGCTTTGCATATTTTTCCTGTATTCAAATGCAGTACCCGCTAAATCTGTTGTCACACTTAGAAATCTCTTCAAAGGCAAAATAATAAAAAATTAAAACAGCAGTAAAAAATGTAAAGTTAATATTCTTCACAATTAGCTTCTGTGACAAACATTTTAAGCTCAGTTGGAAATATTGCTTTGTTTGGGGTTTTCTCAAAGGGATTCCTCTCCTACTAATGCGATAGGCAGGGCTGGAGTCCCTTGTGCCTGTTTGTGCGCATTGTGGCCTTTCAGTGGAAGCACAGAGGAGTGCGAACCTAAACCCTCCTGTCGGTGCAGTTCACACAGAGATGATGCTGATGCTCTAATCACCGCTTGCTAGGCTTAGAATGGACATGAAATGGTGGCAACGTGCAGAAGCTTGGGGAATTCCGAAGGTTTGTGTAGGAGCAGGAGCGCTGCTGTTTGGCCCTGCCATCCCAAGGCTGCAGGGTTGGGGAGCAGCCGGAGCTTTGTGCCGTGCCCGAGGCCGCCGGAGCTGCCTTACCGCAAAAATCGCTCTGTGCGTTTCCAGAGCTCTCCTGGAGCTCCTGCCGATCCCTACCACACCACCACAAGGTTTGGTGAGGTAACGATTTAACACTTGAAGCAAATAGAGCAGTCTCATTTAGCAGCTTGCCTCCCGCCACACGTGAAGTCAATAGAAAAGCAAGGTTTAAACCCCTCCAGTTTCCAAACACACTCCACTTTGCTGCTTTTTTCCCCCCCCGACTATTGTCTTAACAGAAAGAATTTCCTGTATTCTTCCTCAGGTAATGAAGTCAGCAGTAGTTGAATTGCTTACCAAGCCTTTAAAAATTTCCTCAGAACATGAAATGTTTCACAAAAGCTGTTTGTTTCTGAGTAGTAATTTAGCTCCCACCTAATATATTCTGCTTTTTTTGTCTAGAGACCCATGTGGCAAGCACTAGAGACACACAAAAAAGGAAGCTCTTTTTTATAGAAATCAGTATTAAATATGCTGGAAAAGACAGTAATTTTGTCCCAACTTGAGGGAAATAGCAGCAAAAGGTGCTTGTATTTGTATGCAAACTAGTACTTTGTGGATGGTGATATCTCTGTGATGATTGCATTGATGTTCCTATATTTTACCCATTGAATCATACAGGGAAAAAACCCCTATCCGATCAATACCCTATAAATTCTAGCTTGTTTTAGAGTTGATACAATGTGCATTGAATGGCAGTTGATTTACCAACATAGGGGAAAACCAGTTTTCTGGGTGGTGGGTTTGGCTTTTGGGTTTAGGTTCTTTAATTTGGATTTAATCTTACTGACATTGGTAGCAGTTGAACCCAAGAGAAGGAGTTATTACTTCTTGTAATGATGGTCATTGGGGTGATAGTGAAAGTTTCCCGTTTTGACACGTGTGGTACTTGGCTCTTTGCTTTTGCTGATGAAGATAAAAGCATCAAAGAAGCTGTGACATTCAGCCTTTTTTTTGAACAGATGAGTGTCCTAGCAAACCACAATATGCTCACAACGCAAGAAAAATTATAATGAACTGAAATTTCCATGCCATTGGTGCTATTTAATTCCACTTTTAGAGTCAAATGGGGGATAACAGAATTTTGGCAACGTGGTGGTTGTCTGTTTTCAGTCAAAAGCAGCTAGTTGTGTACTTCTGGTTTTTTCTTTTACTGCTGTGTAAAAAAACAAAAGATGCAGCAATTCTCAAATGTTCTGATCAGCGAATAACTGCACAATTACACTGCAAGTAATTTGTCTTATGATTTCCCACTATTTCTTGATGGTAGGAAACAAATTGAGAAGGAAGCATACACCTGAAAGTGAGTAAGAGTGCACCATCACATTTAAGTTTTGAAAGACTTTATTTCTGTTTTGAATTCACTTATAGAGCTGAGTGAAGTCTTTGTGTCAATTCTCATTTTACCGGAACCTGTTTTTCAGTCTGCTTGTCACAGTGAAAACTGAAAGTTAACATTTCTTTTCAAAGATGGCACTCTTACAAAGGCTGTGACTGGGATCTGTTGACTAAGACGAAGTAAAGGAGATAACCCATAAATTCAGTGCTCACACACCTCTGGCTAGAAGTATTTTTGATTGTGAGGATGACAAGCAAAGGGTCTGAGTTCAGGTAAAACTTAGATGCTCAAAGGTCACATTGGAGTGCAGTCTCAAGTATCCATTTTTATTAGCCTTTGATTCGTGAAGAGTTTTTGATTACTGTCTTGTACAGTGTTCAAAAAATTTTTAAGGGCAACATGAAATACTAAAACTGAAATACCCATGTGTTTAAAATATTAGGATTTCTAATATGGTTTAGGTTTTGAAGTTCCAGATTTACATTTTCAGATATTTTTATGTAGTAAGGTAAAAATATGAAACTTAGTATATGCTAAGGTAGCATAAAAATTTAATTAGCAGTCCTAAACCATATCTGGTTTTCCCACTGTAAGTAACACTGCCAACCATCTTCATTTCTTGGCAGCAAATATCTAAAGGTAGTATCAGAATTGAGGAGTTTTTTCTCTATGTATCCCTGCCAGAGAAGAAACAAAAATGCTTTTCACCTGTTTCCTGGTGTTCCTTAAACTGCCAACAGCTCTTAAAGTTCCTTCAAGGCAGAAGCCAAGCCATAAAAGCTGCTGGGTGTTTTTCACTATGCATATCAGATGGATTTTGTTTCTTTCACTGGGTTGTCTTGGCTCCTGATCCCAGACTGCTTTTCCAACACAAAAACACCAGCAGTAGGTTGATAGGCCTTTTAGTAGTGTACTACGGCCTAGGAACCAAACTCAAATGCCTGCAGAGTGGAGAAATGTGTGAACTCTGTCAAAGCTTCAGATGGGCTTTGCAGTGCCATTGAGACACACAAATTAGTTTGTTTTTTCCCTCTGTTACTTGCAAAGCCCAAGATCAGTAATGAATCAGTTGACATTTGATAAGCTTCTTGCCTCCCTATTGGTATTGGGTATAAATCCTTCTTTGTTTTTCTTTGAATTTTTTGGCACTGTCGGAAGTTCTTGTTGGGTGGGTTCAGGTTTTTTGGGGAGGGAGGAGTTTGAATTGGATGATTCCATAAAGATGTTTTTCTTTGGACTTAGAAAATGTCACAAGATCAAAATCAGCTTAAGAATCCTTCCACTTTGAAGACTGGCTTTCAGTTATATTTTCTACTCAGATTGGACAATTTTCTGAAGTAGGCAATCTTGCATTGTGCTTAGGTGATGGACTGCATGTTTTCTTTTGTTTGCTTGCTGCTTGGCACTGTGGATACAAACAGTAATCAGATGAAAACAATTTTAAAATGGAACAATGTCACACATATAAGAAAGTGTCAGGAAGGGAGGAAAGGCAACCTGCTTTTGATTCAGTACAGTAAAGAACCTTCTGAAATCTCTGTCTGGATGCTGTACAGTAGCCCACTCTGAAGAGGGAGTCTGTCATGGTTAACCCTGCCAGAACTGTGGGCTGCTGACGAGGAGAACATGTTGCAGTGGCAACTCTGCCATGCAGGAAGAATGAAATATGCTCAGTTTCCGTCCCCACGGTTGGCTCTCTGCCTGTGCCTTGGACAGCTTTTTGAAATCTGTGGAGAAGTCCTGTTGCTTATTCAGAATTTCTGTTGAACATTTATGACTGGTTTCACTGGGGTAAGTAGATTGTGGAAGTGAACAAGGATTTCCTTGACCTGTTCATTCAGCTATTGAGAAGTCCCTAAAATTCTAAAGCAATCGAGTTGACTGGAATCCAGCCCTAGGCAATGTGCTTCCAGACACTATTTCTGTGTAGGGTCCAGCACACACTGAGGAGGGGAAGATATTTGTGCTTTCCTTCTGTCCCCCTTGTTCTTAAGCATTTTGGCTCTAAATCCACAAGTAACTTATTAATTAAATCACAACTGCAGGATTCAGCTCTGTGCATTTGAAAGCCTGGGCTTCATTCTCAAGGTGTTAATGTAAATTGAAAGCTCTTCCATAAACTGAAAGATTCGTAGTCTGAAAAGTCTGGGCTGTAAAACTACTGAGTTTGATCTCCATATAGTTATTTAGTAACTCTTTTTTTAGCTAGGTTCCCTAGAAGTATTCTATATTCTTAATGCAGTTTGACATCTAGAACACTTACTCTTCTCGTGGAACAATTGACCTGTTACCATAGCTGAAATCCCTAAATCAATATATTCAGGATCAAATGTACTTTGTTTTTGTGGCTGTTAAGCTAGCTGAGATTGATTAACTGGCATCTGGAGATACAGAAAGGCCATTGCAATTGTAGCTTCTGTACATCTTCTTTGGGTTTTTTAGCTTATTTGTTTTTTTTATAATATAAACTTAGGGTTGTGATGCGGCTTTTAAAGTCGATGAAGCAGTGTCACTCCATCTTCAGCTCTTAAAACTGAGTGTGTGACGAGTTCCTTGAGTTCAGTGGGGCTGCTGGTAACTCTTTGGCATGGAGGCTTTAGTAGTCAAGGCCAGGTAGCCCCTACTTGGAGAAACCAACTCCCAGGATTTGGGGTTTCTAGCTTGGGCTTCGTTCTGTTTGCATTCACACTGGCATGAAAAAATCAGAATTGTATAGAAATCAAACAAAGCTTTCCCCTTGCCCCCAGCTTTCATATCAACTACCTCTAATCTGTACTCTTAATAAGAGGTTAGTATTATTCTTTTTGTAATGGATGAGTGACTCAGTTGTATTAAATCACTGTGGGCTGAAAAATCCACATGCAAAATCTAATTAAATATTTTGTGTCTGATTCTGATTGTACTTACATGATGTGGATCTGCCTCCATGGAGATGCATTAACTTATTCTGGTTTTATGAGGTCACAGGCTGTGGCCCATTGTCTGAGAGTGGAGTTCTGGGGAGAGAGAGCCTGTGCTTCCAGAGTCCTGGCTCTTGGTCTTGGCTGAGGCGCTGGCCTGGTGTTGGGGAATCTACTCATTGCTTCTCCACTGTAAAGCAAGGGTGATCACATTGTAAAGCCTGAGGGAAATGTGGGGTTTAATGAATGCCGTTTGATCTGTGGCTCGAAAGCATTGTAAGCATTAAATGACTTAACATTCAAGTCTAGAGTAATGCTTGCACTTGTGGTATAACTGAAGAAAAGATGGTACTGTTTTTATAAAAGTTGTCATCGCTGTGCCAGGAAAGTATCACCCAGTTTTCAATAAATTACATCCTTCTCAATGGGGAGCAGGAGTAAAGCAAAGAGAAAGTTTCTACTTCATGTTAATTCTTCCTTTAGCGTTTATGTGAAATGAGGTTTAGTGTCGTGTCAAGAGTGGTCAAAAATAAAAGCTTCTTTTTTTTTTTTTTTTNTTTAGCTTTTCATGTAATGCAACCAAACAACCTGCTTTGTGCAATGTGTAGCTGGTTCAGGGTTTAGAAAACCTGCGTGCTGCTCGTGGCCAGGTCAGAACTGTTAAGGGTTAACAAACCCGAGCCCCTCACTAATCTGGGATGTAATTTGCACCACTATAGCCGAGAGTTTGCACTGCTTTGTCTCCTAGTACAAGTCTAGAGAGAATTCCTTTCCTGGCTTTCCTTTTGAGAGCTTGGGGGTGGGAGAAGGGAGGAATTAAACAAATCTCCAGATAGTCCTGATGTCATGATCAGTATTCTGCTGTTATTTCCACTTGTCAGGCACTGTTTGAGTTGCACAACTCGGAATGTTAAGCATCTGCTTTGTAAGTGTGTAGACATCAGGATCATTACAGATTTGTTTATGGAGATAAATTCTGCCTCTTCAGATTTGCATGTGAATTGAGGGGCAGACAGAAGTTTATGCTTTCTGTAAGAATTAAAGGGGCAACCTTTAGAGTAAGCAATAGAAAGTAATAAAAAATAAAGGATTAAATGTAGTATTTAGATAATTCTACAGAAAAGCTACTCACTTGCTCAATTATGTTTAATGAACAGAAATCTTAAAAATACATCAGTATCACAATCTTTTCCTAAATAATAAGCAAATGCGATTGATGCCATTACATTTCCTTACTAATGAGTATTTTAATAATCCAGCCATGATAATAACTGATGTAATAATAAACATAATTGTAACAGTGTCCTCATTAGACCCTATTTACAGCATGGGGAGCTTTGTGTTCGATCAGCCCCTGTTCCATAGAAGTTGTTGTATCTGCCCCTCTGAAGGCCCTGTCCCCTGTGCATTGATGGGCTCTGACACGTGTCATTGCTGATGCTCAGTTTGGTGCTTTCTCTGTCAGAGGGGCCAGCCTCCCTGGTGGTGCTCCGTGCAGCGTGGTCTGGCAGCAGAGAGGTGCTCGAGGGTGGTTTTGTACAGATTGCTGCGTGCCAGAGCTCCTCGCTGCTCTTTGGTGGGGACACCATGGGCAGGAAGCCGTATGTAACCTGAGAAATGAGACCTCGATCGGGTCGTTTGCTGTAAATGCAAGCTGCAGGAAGACTAATGTGTTAATCCAGTTTGTCAGCCTGTGGGAAACCAAAATAAGGTGGTTGGATATTCCGTGCAGGCTTTTGGTATTCCATGTAAGCTTTTCTGTATAATCCAGGGAAATGTGTGCTTTTAGTGTGCTGGAAAACCAGAGATATTTTTCATCTTTGGTGTTAACGTGTCCCTGGTATCAGCCATTGCATGGCAGGGTGTTGGCTGCTTTTGCTTTTATTAGCAGAAGCCACTCCTTTGGTTAGGGGAGGTTTCCCAAATGCCCATTCTAATCTCAGCCAAGGTAATCTCTGGCTTCTGTAAAACTCGCTTAATGCTCGTTGCAAGCACTAGGATTTTAACAGATTCTTCAGCTCATCAGCCTCTCATCAAATGCCATGGAAAGGGGTGGTTCAGACAGCAAAGAGAAGGAATAGAAAGCAGGGAGATTTTATTTTATTCTCATCCTGGTCTGCATGCAAAGTCAGTTTCTATATGAACTGCGGTAGAGTGTATTCAGAAGGGAGACAAAACAATTGCTTTGGTTTTGTACTTGATGCTAAACAAAGTCAAATCATTTGACTGTTGAATACTGTATTATTTAAATTATTTTTATTATTACTTTGGAAGGCTAAATGTAAGATTCTGTCATTCCATTGCTTCCTGAAGCTCACCATCCTTTGAGGTGTTCAGCATTAAATTAAAAATGAAGTGTCTCCCCAGCTGGGGCATCTGTAGCCAGCAGAGAGTACAAACTGACAAGGAGGCCTTACAGAATGTATAGAAGCACAGAAGACAAAGTCAGCGACTTAAGAAAATACCTCTGTGCCAGGACATTCTGTAAATTTCTCTGGAGAAATCCTACAACTCTTCAAGAAAGTTGACCTCATTTGCATGTTTTGATTAGATTGCTGTCAGGCTTCTTCTGACTTCCTAGGAAGAAGAGAAAAGTAGTTTTCTGAACAAGTCTCAGGAACTTCTTTAAGTCTCAATATATTCCTTATAAATAACTTTGAAATTGAAGAGAAAAATCTTTGTGTGCTGTGTCTAAATCTCTAGGGGAAACATGTTTTATTGTAAAGAGGAATGCTCTCCATCTATATTCAATCTTCCACTTTAGTGAAGGGATCATCAATCTCCCAACTAAATTCCTGAAGTATTTATTAGTTAACTCAGCCTCTGGTATTGTCACAGCTGGGGAGCTGCTTCTTTAAAGGACTGTAAATGAAAGCATAACTCGGGGGCATATTTCAGAGGGATACAACACTGGATGACAACTGTACAGTGTGGGAGTATCTTTAAAAAAGCAGGGAGGTGGAGAAAGAAAAAGAAACCAACTAATGCCCCCTCCCTTCTTCCAAGTGAGGGGAAATTCTAGAGGTAGAAAAATGAAGTTTGAATCTACTGATATATTTAGGTACAAGATAATGACCTACACAGCAGAGTTAAGCCAGTGTGAGGACTGCAGTGCTCACTGCCCTTAATAGGTGTGTGAGTGTCTTGAATAAGGATTAGGAGAATATGGGCGTGAAAATGCTCAAGACATACAGCAGCCCAAAGAGGAAAAGGACAAACTGTACTTTCTTAATTTTTCATTAAATGAAAATACGCTGTTGACGTGGGAAGTCTTGTGTTTGCAAAGTGTGTTTGCTTCTGGTCACTTGCATTATTTTGGTTAGGGAAAATGAATTTTTGAAAAAATACAATGAGCTAGACACGATTTTTGGCTTGATGGGTATTTCCCTAAGTGCCTTTTAAATTAAGAAAGAATGGGTGTAAAATTTAGACTTTTGACAGCTTTGACTTGTCTAAGAAAAAGGAAAGTGTTCTAAGCAGTATTTCATCAACCAAAACGCATCTGAAAGATGCTTTGGCTGTACCCCAGGCTCTTTAGAGATGAGCCATAAAGTCATATTTGAAATACTTGTGCAAGTGAAGGTAAAGGAATTATGCTCCTTTCCACTCTCATTATAAGGTGCTATGGTTTATTTTCATCTTCTACCATAAAAATGTGGAAATCATATGGAATAGAGGATGTTTTTGTCTTCTACTTCTGGAGTCACTTATTCTTCTACTTCGTTATTACACAATTTTGGGGTTTGTTTTGGTATCATTGCTTTAATAGGGGAGGGTCTGCATTTACTTTTATAAGCTGTAATACTGGATCTTGGATTGGGCTAACGAATAGCTGCTCATTTACAGCTGAAGATCCTGTTGCCTGCTTTGGGAGTGAGCTATGTTTGAGTTATTGTCAACTTAACTCTAGGCAGTGAAGTAATTCATGTGATGGAGGGTCTTCCCTTGGCTGTTGGAGGTAGAGTTCAGCTATAAAAGATAAATCATGTCTGAATCTCATGAGCTGGACCCACATGTTAGGCTGTAGATTATGTTGAAGTAATCATATTTGGATAAAATCACAATTCAAGCCATGTCTTGATATTCACAGTCAGACAAAAAGTATTTTCTGCCAAAAATATTCACTTGACTGCAAGTGGCTTCTTCCTGATCCACCTATCCCCCAAATGCACATAGAGATGAAAACTCAGAGAAGCTCAGATGGTGGGAGGAGAAGGGGATTGCTGGTCATTTTTTGCAATGAGAGATTAGTTTAAACCTCCCCTCTTGGAAGATTTAACAGTTCATCTCATCTCAGTTTTACCAAAGTGCAATCAGCTATGAGGAATCAGAATATCCTGAAATGGAAGTGACCCACAAGGATCAGTGAGTCCCAATCCTGCCCCTGCAGAGGACTCCAAGGCTTACAGCACGTGCCTGAGAACATCCAAACCCATCCTGGACTCTGGCAGGTTCCGTGCTGTGAAAAGGAGAGTGCAAGGCAAGCTGTGGCTGAGCTTTACTGAGAACAAACAGAGCCAGGGGTGTTGCAGAGCACACTGCCAGTGCCTCAGAGCAGATTGCAGGAGGGCTCTGTCCCATTATGCCCTTGTTCAGTGTGAGACATGGCTGTGTGTGCCATGCGTTACTGTGCCTTCAGAGCTGCAGTCGCAGTTCACTGTTGGTTGGAAAGAAATACCAAATTATGAAAAATACCTTACTGAAGTGCAGCAGGCATTAGTGGTATGGGGATTCCTTTCCCCTCCTAGAGGTTTGGAGGGAGAGGTTGAGTTTCTGTCCTTGCATAGTATAGTTAGCACACAGGTATTTTGAAGCATCAAGTCAGAGTTATTTTTAACATGGATTGGAGCAAAAAAATTATTTTTAGCCATGTCCATGTCCAGGAGTCAGTTGTGTTGGCCTCCTCTGGAATGGATGAAGAAATAGAGAATGATTAAATTATGTAGCTTTTTATTTTGCTGCAATTAAAACAATGGCAACCAGCTGTCTCAGTTTTCTCCAAACCTCAGTGATAAGACTTTAATTAAAAAAAATAAACATTGTTAAGGGCAACAGGCAATGGAATAACAGGAATTTTATAAAGGTAGCATGCAATAACTCCAGGAACTATGGGCTGTTCTTTTCTTTTGTAACTATAAAGTTGAATGACACCACTGGAAGTCTTTATCTGTCTTCACTCCTTGTGCCCTCTCATGTGGCAATGTCTGAAGTAGTAAACAAGGAAGGACATCCTGAAAGATTTTCTGTCTCTTCCCTTTTTTAGCAGCAGAAGTGTTTGTTGTTAGAGGGTTTTTTGTTGCCTTTTTCTTTTTTTTTTTTCT
>VZUA01073034.1:0-20197 GCA_013401035.1 Horornis vulcanius | reverse complement strand
GGACTCGCCTGAGGGGGTGGGGGTCAGACTCATCTGGGGACACCCGGGAGGGAGCACCTGCGGACACCCGGCGGGTGACACCTGGGGGACGCCGGGTGGGGACATCTGTGGGGGATTGGGTGTGGGGGGGAGACTGACCTGGGTGACCCCGGGGGGAAATCACCTGCAGGACACCTGGAAAGACTCACCTGCGGGAGCCCCGAGGGGAAGTGACCTGCGGGGCACCCTCGGGCGAGACTCACCGGCGGGCGGGGAACACCCTCGGGACCCCCAGGGGTGACTCACCTGCGGATGCCCCCGCGGCAGCGGGGGGGTCTCGCAGAGGGGCTTGGCCATTCGGGAGGGCTGTGCAGGCATGGGACCGGCGGGACCCCCCGGGTGGGTGCACTGACCCCCCCGGGTTCGTGAGCTGCCAACTAAGGCATGTTCTCCCTCCGCAGAACCCGGACATCACCATCACCGACAATGTCCTGCACTTCAGAGGTAGGGGCTTCATCGGGGGTCTCAGCCTGGCCCCCACCCCGGGGCTGCTTCTGTCCCAATTGTCCCCATCGTGGGGTGCCTGGTTGCCATCAGTGGCAGGAGCCACACTAGGCGTGTTCAGATCCGCCACACTCCCACCCACAGCCCTCTGTGTTCCAGCTCTGGTAACCACAACAGGCCCTATCTTATCTAACGAGAAAACCCCAACCTCCCCATATTTAAATACCAGTGGAATTTCCAT
This sequence comes from Horornis vulcanius, assembly GCA_013401035.1. Lineage (NCBI taxonomy): Eukaryota > Metazoa > Chordata > Aves > Passeriformes > Scotocercidae > Horornis > Horornis vulcanius. The sequence goes on along the minus strand of VZUA01073034.1, from coordinate 19,473 downwards.
ATATCCTTCCCATCCTGGGCCAGCCAAACCCTGGAGATAACTCACAGCAATTTTTCCTTTCACAAAGACCTTGTGTGCAATTCTTATCAAGCCTCCACATCAGGAACTAGTGCTCCATTTGGAAATTGTAGCAGATCTCACCCTGAAAGATGGGTTTTTGCAGTTGGACAGCTGCACATTCCAGCACCACAGAATTTTTTAAGATGTCTCATTAGGAGCTGCTGCCTCCTTGGTGAGCCACAGCCAGGCCATTTGATAGGAGGGTGTTCCACATCGCGTTCTCTTTGGGATCAGCTTACGGCGTGGAAGGCTGGGAATTAAACACAGAGCAGAGTTTTGGAGCCCTTCCGGGGACAGGATCAATGTGAGAGATGACAAATGAACCCTGATAAGTGCCCTTGTGCTGTTGGGAGGGACTCCCCACATCACCCTCCTACACACCCAGCAGCACCCATCTCCCTGGGCACTCCATTGTGCAGAGGCTGGATTCCCCAAAGGCAGGAGATTCTCAGCTGGATTTGAGTTATCCATGAGCAGCCTTTTCATCCCCTCTTTTGGGAATTTGACACGCTGCCTTCCTGCAGCAGGGACCCTTTTCCAGCATAGTGCAGACTTGCAGCAGCTTTAGCTGACTCCTGCATCTGCCCCTCCAAGCAACGTTTTGGTGTCTTCCTTGTTATTGTGTGGTTTCCTTTTGCCTCTCAGGAAGGCAGAAAGAAAGTGCTGTGAATAAGTGTTGGATATTTCTGTGTACAAAGCATCCTTTGCAGGTGGAGTGTGTGGAACCTCACATTCACTGTCAATTCTTGTCTTTTAGCCCAGGGTCACGGTGCCAAAGGAGACAACATCTATGAATTTGAGATCGAATTCCTTGAGCCAGTCGAGCCTAAAGTAGGTATTTTTACTTCTCTAATTCTTGCAAAGAAAATTTTGAAGAACTTGAAAGGAAAATGGCTGTGCATAAAGTTCCCAATATACTGTTTCAAATTTTCTGGTAACTCTGTAACAGCCAGCTCTGTTGCAGTCTTGTGTGCCGTTGTGTTGTCTTAATGCAAATCACCTCTCTGGAGCTAGTGCTTACATGGACCAGCTTGTCACTTGTTACACAGCAGTTGGAAGTTCTTTAAAGGACTTAAAGCAGCAAAATAATGGGAGAATCTGTCAATGTGTTGTCTGATGCAACCTTGACTGGAGATCAGGGGAACATTGTGCAGTCAGTGTGATGTTTCATGGCTTCTTTTGTAGCTGGACAAAAGAAGAGAGTCAGGAGCATTTGTGTTTCTGGCTTGAGCAGATTTCTTAGGTTGTGATATGTTGTGATATTCTGCAACAAATCCTTTTGCAGAAATCTTTCCTTAATTCCTGATGCAGTCTGAGTAGAAAGAGCTTGGTGCGAAGAGCCGTCCCTCTGAGTTATTCACAGGTGGCTGTGAGGTCTGTCCCTACCTCTCAGAGCTGTTAGGGGCACAGGAGAACTTGGGCTTTGCTCCTGGGGCAGGATTTGTGCTGCTTATTCGTGCCTGAGTTTGGGATAGCTCCAGTCAGACCAGGAGCCACTGTTCACCTCTGCTCTTGGGCAGAGAAGGAGACCATTGGAGGGTGAATTTCCAGGCTCTGTCAGCAGGAACATTTCTGGTGTGGCTCCTGCCAGGTGTGGGGTGGCAGACAGTGAACAGCTCTTGGTTCCAGGGTCTGGTTGCTGCCTTGTCATCTGCCTGGCCCACAGTGTGGGAGGGTGCCTGTCTCTGCCTGTGCTTGTCTCCTGTGCTGGCAGACACGGGCTCTGCTGTGAGCCAGGCCTAGAAGGCAAGCCCTGCCTCTGCAGAGCAGCCTCCTTCCAAAAGCTGTCACTGAGTCACTGTGGAGGGACTGGAGAACAGACTGAACTCGGTGTAACTACAGATGGTCAGGACCAGGAAGTATCACAGTCCAGGGTTTTCTCCTTTAGTTCTGATGTGCACTGTGAGTTCCCCTTGCTGAAGCCAGGCTGACCAGCAGTGAGAAATGGAGCCTGTGGCAGGCAAGGATGAGGTGTAGTAGCTGTAAATTACAGCTGCAGCCTTCAGATGTTTGAGGAGCACCCAGCCAGCCTTGACAGAGCAGAGCTGGTGTAACGTGCTCAGTTTGGAGTGCAGCTCATGCAGCAGTTTCAGCTGGTCTGAGAGGCAGTGCCATGTGAAGCAGCCTCAGTGGTCAGAAGGGTGGGCTCCAAGGTGACAGTGCCATGGGCTCCAAGGTGACAGTGCTGTGGGCTGTAAGGATGGAGAGGTTCTGAGCTGCCACTATGCAGGTGGAGAGGCTTTGTGGGGTGGCAGTGACCACAGTGCCCATCTGTCAGCTCACCTTGTCTCCAGGTGTTCCCTAAGGCTCTTAGTTCCTTGTCTCACTGCAGCAGGTGTCACATGGGGTCCCCTGTTTAGACATGTACCTGTGGCTGCTGGCAGTGTTATTTTTACTGCTGGCTGGTGGAGGTGGGTGGCTCACAGTACTAAGGTGTAAAGCCAAGATCAGGGGTTCTGAATAAGAAGGCTGGCACTGGGGTCTCTGCTAGCTCTGTGGTGGGATGCACTGGTGCTGTGATATGGGCAGGCTGCTCATCAAGTCTTGCAACCATCACAGCTGCCATCTTCAACTGGACTGCCCTTTGCTTCTGTGCCTTGGGTGGCAGAGAGACGCTCGTGCTGCAGCAGTTGTGCAATCCCTCCTCCTTGATAAGGGGAGCTTGGATATCAACTCAGTCTCAGAGCTTGTTTCTTCAGACTTTTGCTGATGTGTCTGCCCCCAGCCTGTGTGCAGGATGACCCAAAGGCAGCTGAACATCACTGTGCAGAAGAAAGAGAGTAACTGGTGGGAGAGGCTGACCAAGCAAGAGAAGCGCCCGCTCTTCCTGGCGCCCGATTTCGACCGCTGGTTGGACGAGTCGGATGCTGAAATGGAGCTGAAGGAGAAGGTCAGTCCTGTAGGCACCCTGTGCTGCCAGTTACAAAGCAAGGACAGCTGTTCTGTGCCTGAACCTGCATTCTTCATTTACCAGGAGTTGCCTGGCATGCTGATTGTTATTGCTGTTCTACACAGAGTTGGTTAAGTGGTTCAAATTGTAAGCAGGAATTTGGAAATAGGCACATTTCTGGTTAGAACTGGAAACTGTGTGCTGCCTCCTTGCATGTGCCCCCTGCCTGGTGTCCTGATCCATAGAGGATCATGTCACTGTGCCTTGTGGAGCCCAAAGGATTGAGTCCTGGGCATTGTTTGTCTGGGAAGCTGGGATTGCTAAGGCTTTCCTGAGCCCCTGGCCTGGCCCTGCTGGTGCATTCCCACCACCTGGTGAGCTTGAGCAGCTTACTGTGGTGGGGAGGTACAAGATGGACTTGGAAAAGACTTGAACAGACCACATTCCTGCAAATCCCTTTTACAACAAACACTGCCCTGTTCCCCTCTGCAGCCATGAGAGCACGGAGCAGAGAGGGGCACTGCAGTGCCAGGACCCAGGAGCATTGGAAAGGCAGGCAGAGAACCTGGGCTGGATGTTCTCTGTTCTCTTCAGGTTGCTGGTGGGTCATGTAAGAAACAGTGCAGTCATAACTGAGAATTAACACAGAAAGCAGAGGCTTTTTCAGCAAAAGCATCTAATTACTAGATCAAACCACACAGTGAGGGCAGGATAACTGGTTAACACCCTCTGGCTTTTACTGTACTATAATTTATGGATGATGAATGTGCTGTTTTATGTTGGTGAAAATTTAAACCTTCTAGCTACTGGCTGCTTGGCTGAGTTTTAAACCCACTAGCTTTGCAGTAGTATAGTTAACAAATCACTTGCTAATTACAGTAAGTCTTTAAAACCTTATCCTTCATCTTAAGGAAGAAGAAAAGATTAACAAAATGAAAATAGAATCCAGAGTCCCAAAGGACCGTAAGTAACTGCTTCTTTTTAGTGGGTAAAGTGGGATTTAGAAAGTTTGTTCACACTTTGTGAACCTCCACTCTTAAGGAGCAGTTTTGAGTGCCTTGGTGCATCTTTGAGGGGGATCTTTGTATTGTGAGCTATTAGAAATTTAATACAAATGGACTGAGGTTTCCAAGGAATGTCAAAAATCTGACTACCAAGAACTGAGATTGCAAAAGCAGTGCACCCAACAATGCTTTTATCACAATCAATAGTTTCCCTTTTCCTTGTAAGCTTTATTCTCGGAAAGCCTGGTTTGCACCTATATTCCCATTGTACTCTGCTCACCTGATGTGTTTATTATTGATTTTAGCTTTCAAACATCTGAAGAAGGGATACCTAATCATGTATAATCTTGTACAGTTTTTGGGATTCTCTTGGATTTTTGTCAACATGACAGTACGACTGTTCATCTTAGGAAAAGGCAAGTAATAAGCACTATTTTATTTATATTGGAGGGTTTCAGTTGATTTTCAGTGCTGTTTTTAAGACTTCTTAAATAGCAAAATCTAAAGCGAGACATATTTAGGAATACAACCATGGATGCATTGCCAAAGAGCACAACGAGAGCCTTTCCAAGGTCATCAAAGTGTCAAGGGCAGGAAAATACTTGTAAATCACAGCTGTGTACTCTGTGAATGATACTTGTGCTCTGCCAGGATCACTTCTAACAAAATCAGCTGAAGCAAAATGTCTCTGTCCCTGCAATGTTAATGTTTTTGAAAATGATCTGGACAGAATATTTTGTTTTTGAAGCAAGAACAATCCATTCTGTCGAGGTACAGCACTATTGCCATTTTTGTAAAGCAATTACTGAAATAGCTCTTGATCCTTCCGTGTGTGAAATGGAGCAGTGTTTCTGGCCCAACTGCTGTGAGTTCAAGATAAGGCCTGTAAAGAACTTATGTAATTATGCATCATGTTTTTCTCAAATACAACTAGAATCCTGTTATCACAAGCTGTGCTGCTGCACCAGTTTCCTGAGCATGGAAATTCATTTGTTCTCTAAAATGCTTGGTTTCCTGTGTCTTACAGATTCCTTCTATGACACATTTCACACTATTTCTGACATGATGTATTTCTGTCAGACCCTGGCATTAATGGAGATCATGAATTCACTAATAGGACTGGTCAGATCACCACTGATACCTTCTGTAGTGCAGGTAGTATTTTTAAATTCTTCTTCTTGGTCTTATGTTTAAAGTAAATGTTTATTTTACACAAGTGTTGAGACTCTCCTAAAACAAGTGATGCAACCTCACTGGCACTGGACTAGAGGATTTCTTAGTCACGAGGCAGGAATCCATGCTTCCCAGTCTTGGCTGTGACAGGCTGTCTGTCTCCTTCCATCACCTGGACAAGGGAGTGCAGGACAGCAAAAGCAAGAAGCTGATGAAAGTACATGATTTTGATTTGGTGCCAGTGCCCTTTTTATCCTGGTTGTGGTTGTTGTGCATAAAAATGAAGATGGATCCCTTGGATTGTGCCTGAATACAGAGCAAGATGCCTACTTGCAAGAAGCAGGTCACAGCTCAGCTGTTAGTTGTGTGCTCAGATGTGTGAGGATTAGGTATCTTGTGTTTCTGAGAGCAAGGACTTGCCCCTTCTTTTGATGAAGAGTAAATGTTCCTTAATATGTTTCTCTTTAATAGGTATTTGGAAGAAACTTTGTTTTGTTTGTTATCCTTGGAACCTTGGAGGAAATGCAGAGCAAACCTGTGGTGTTCTTCATATTTTATTTCTGGAGTATCACTGAGCTGTTCAGGTTGGTGGGATTTTCCTCCTAGCGAGCGTGCACAGAACAAAGTGCTTGTTCCCAAGAACTCTGTAAAGAAGGTTTTGATCTTTGTATTTTTTGGAAGAGTTGGTCCCAGAGGGTAAAAGCTCCTTGAGTCATGGACTGTTCAGAGCATTCCTTCATCTGCCAAAAGCTGAGGCAGGGCTGGAGTCTGAAAGTGATACTGCCCTGTTGCTCTATTTCTTTATAGCTTTGAATTTCCGTTGTTAAATGAGGGCTTTATCTTTGAAAAGAAATTACTTTGAAAGGTTTATTAGGCAGCCAGGCCTTCATCCCTGTGTTCAGAATGGCGTGAGCCCTGTAAACTGCCCACTAACCATGTGATCATCACCATCATCCACAGGGACAGTGCCTTGAATATTCTTGTGTCATTTGGGAATTGTGTTGAGCACACAGTTTATATACACAAGACTAATTCTAGTAGCAGTTTCCATTTTAAAGTGTTTGTTTCTCCTCACACTGTAGGTATCCCTATTACATGCTTTCCTGCATTGGAATTGAATGGAAACCACTCACCTGGCTCCGTTACACAGTCTGGATCCCTCTCTACCCCTTAGGGGGCTTGGCAGAAGGTATCTCCTGAAAACAGTTTACTAAATAATAAATTTGAGGCTGGGAAAATAATTCAATCTCTTTTTTTGGCAGCTGGACTTAAAATAGTGAAATAGAACAACAGAGAAATAGATTTGCATTGAGGTGAACTAAATATAAGCATTTTGCCTTTCATACTAAATCAAATATTATTTCCTATGTGATGTGAAAAGAAGTCTTCCTTTTGGAGGAAAGACTCCCTTTCTGGAGGGGGGAGTAAAGGCAACGAAGGGTTGCATGAACAAATGAACAAGAATAAGCTGCACAGGATGCCAGTGCTCACTTCCCTCTGCTGACCCAAAGCTTGTTTGCTGGGCCTGACTTGCTCAGCCTGGCCTGGGTTCACACCAGCTCCCAGGTCTTGATATTATCGTGGAAATCACTGCAGAGGACAGGCAGGGGCTTATTCCTGTGTGGCAAACCCGTGTCTGTGAGGCAGGAGGAGCTTTGGGCATTGCCCAACACCGAGCAGGGGGAGGAGTGTGCCTGTTTCATTGCTGGGGGTATTTCTGGATGGCAAATCCTGCTGGCACAGGCCCTGGGGCTGCAGCTGTGCGTGAGAACAGTCTCACCAGGAAGATTCACTGCTGCACCCCCTCACAAAGGTGCTTCCCACCCTACTGCATGTTCAACACCTTCAAAATTGCTCTCATTAATCAGCACTGGCAAATAAGAAAGGCCTATGCTGAAATAGTTGGTGTGGGCTGGGTAATTATATATTTTATCTGTACTTGGTAATGATGGTGGCCTTCTGCTTTCAGCTGTCTGTATTGTTCAATCCATTCCAATCTTCAGTGAAACAGGGAAATTCAGCCTGGGATTGCCAAATCCACTGAACGTCACAATCCAGTTTCCATTTGTGCTTCAGATATATCTTATAGCCTTGTTTTTAGGTAAGCATTTAATTATATTTCTCAATATTGAAATAGAAAGGCCAGTTTCCCCTGAATAACTTGATTTTTCAAAGAAAATTAAATTCCTGCGTCTTGGGGACCATGGCAACACAAAATGGCATTATCCCTGTGGATTGTTATTGTTCATGTAAATTTGTCAGTGATGATGGGGAACACACCTCCAATGAGCTCTGATTAGCCCTCCAAAAAGGTGATCTTGGTAATTAGCAGCCTAAACTTGGGTTGAAGGAGTAATTTTTACATGTATTTATAACCATAGTATACTTAGTTTCACCTTTTAAGGGCTATTTGAACTTTGGAATGATGTAGTGGCCATTGAAACATAATTTCAAATTAAAGTATTTTAGTTAAATGTTGCAGTATAATCACAAATGTAACCTGAAGTCACGTTTTTCCAGGAAACAATATAGAACTCTATTTAAATAGTATATTTAAAGAAGAAAACCTGCTTGAGACATACTTGGTTTCTGGTGTTACATTTGTAAACTTCCTTGTACCCACACCCACGCTGTGTATCCACAACTCACCACAACCTAACCAAGATTTTAAACTGAACTTTCACTAGATTTCTCCTGCTCACAGACATTGCTTAAAGCCACCCTTCAGTTGAGTTTCACCCTGAAATACCTGGTTCATCCTCCTTAGCTCTGCACAGCTGGTGTCACAGCTTCTTAAAGGTGACAAACCAACCTTCTAAGCAGCCCTTTTCCAACAGCCTGTGAAGCAACTCCTGCCTCAGCCAGCAAGAAAACACCTGCATTAGCTTTCACTGCTATACACACCCCTAAATAATTTATTTTCTTGTGTGGTGGTTGGGTTCTGTTATTTTTAGATTTGGTACAGCCATTCAGCATAAGAAGATGCAATGATGTCCTACCTAAATACTTCATTCTTTTCCAGGGATATTTGTAAACTTCCGTCACCTCTACAAGCAAAGGAAACACCACCTTGGACCAAAGAAGAGAAAGATGAAGTGAAGCAGGACTGCAATGCTTTCTTATCTCATTTGGGGACAAGATAAGCCTCTAATTCTTACGGTTTTACCCACTGTAGTGCAAAGAATTTTGTAAAATGAAACGACCACGCTAGATTTCATGATTTCATAGTGAATTCAGGTAACATTCCCTTATACTGGATTTTGTTCCCTTTCCACCATCTATGCATGGCATTTACCATTGAACATTTAAACTTGTATCCTGTCAACCAGCATATTAGAAAGAAATCCTATTATCTGCATATGATATGCTTATAATCAGTGGAGCAGCACTAACTAGAAATAGTGTTTATCTTTTAATTGGAGATTTGCTCTTTCAATATTGCATGCAGATAGGGCTTCTGATGTGGGATATGCTTTTAGCTGGCCCGTGCTGTTCCTGGGAGGCATCTTGATGGCAGGAGGAGGCACAGTCTGAGGCCACTCTGCAGTGTTTGGGTGTTTATCAACCACTGGGATAAACCTGCTCAGCACATACCCCCCCACCCTTTTCTTCTGCAGCATTATTGATGGTGCAGAATTAAAACTGGAAGTAGCTAATGCTGATTTAAGTGCTTCCAACTTACCTGTTTCTAGCTGAGCCTTAACAGAATAGGAGCTCTGTGTGGACCATAGCAATGTGTATTCCTGTAGCAACACATCCTATCCAGTCATTAGCTGCCACTGAGGGCAGAAATGCTTTCCTGGTTGGTAGAGCAAGCACTGAAATGTAACAAAACAAGGGAACATAGGTACCAGCTTTCCCCTGGCACGTGAACCCCAAAAGAACTCCATCCAACCCATCCAAATGGAGGATGTGGAATTCCTATGGGAGATGGGGCCCTTCTGATACACTCTGGCAGGGCTGTGGCTCCTGTATTTACAGCCTTCAGCAAGGCAGCAAAGTCACTTTTCTACCTGCACTTAGGGGTGCAGCAGAGAAGTTGGTGTGTATGGTTTGACTGGTCCCTGTGGGGATGAAACAGGGGGTCAAATAAACTGTATTATTTGGATAGCACATATCAAATCTTAGTAAGGGAGATCCCACACAGGGTTTGAAGGACCCTTTTCTCTTTGCTTGCTTTAACCACCACCAAAGCAAAGATCCCCCCACATTCCAGGTCATCTGCTGTCTCACCTGGAAGCCTCTGGCTCAGCTGACTTTATTTCAGCATGTCCTTCTTCACACCGAGCCTCCCGTAGCTAATCCCAGATTCCTCTGTCCTCCTTAACCCAGTTTAGAAATGCACAGAAAGTTTACTCTAAACTGTACTGTGGTTATGAACATGTTGTTTCCCAACTGCCACTGCCCCAGGGCACTGCAGAGAAATGCCAGCAATCCAGAACAGACACTGAAGCTGAGATTAGCTTAGTGCCATGTTACTCTTATCTTTTTCTACTGTAAAACAATATGAGCCCTCCAGAAAATTATTTTATATATATTCTAAGTAACAAACAGCAGAAGGTTTGTGATATGGACCCAGTGCTTGTTACTGTAAATGAAATAGTGTTATAAGGAGACTTTAACAAAGAAGCAGTACAAGCTCCACGCTGCATTTCACAAATTGTGTTCTGTCAACAAGAGGCGTGATACAACTTCTCTTTGGGAGAAGCACAGCCTACTTTACTCAGGAGAGTTGAGCACTATTTACACAATATTTCACTTAGCACACACTGTACCTATGTTTGAAGTATGTGAAAGGGTTGAATTAGCTGAGTAACAGAACAGCAAGGATCACTCTCATACTTTAATTTCTCCGCTGGGCATTTAAACCTCTGTTATGAAATCTGTATGTACTCATCAGTGAAATTGTGGTACCTAGTGCAAGCCGCCATGGATCTTACACTACTGAATTTTAGTCCTTCAGAAAGAATGTGTTTCTACTAATAAAGATTTACAACCAAATTTTGCTTTAGTTCAGTTGTTTGTTCTTTCAAATTATGTAACTTTCTGAGAAGTTGTATAATTTGATATTTAACTTGAGATAAATAGCTGGGACCTGAACCTTCACCAGGTCAGTGTTTTGGGCCACAGAGCCTGCTTGCTATGAAAATGGAACAAATCCAACTTAAATTTTCATGAAGAATTACCCTTTATTTGTATTATGCAAATAAAAAACCACGTGTCCCAAGATCAAGTAACTTTCAAAAGCATAAGCACTGTAATGCAAGTGACAATGCTCAGTACAGACTGTCTGTCAAGTTGAGCATAAAGTCAAGGCCAACACCCCCAAATCAGCTCCGTGTCTGATCTTGCAGGGTGCTTCTCAATACCTTTCTTTGGACTAATCAAGTTGATGTTTAAAGTGTAGTAGCTGCCTTTTAGGATACTTTCACCAGTGGGTCCAGTTACACAGTAACTGCATTTTGGGGAGGCCAAAACCCAGGAACTGCCTCCAATGGCATTTTTTTCTCTCCTCACATGTACCAAATAACTTCTACCCATCATCCAACACCATCACTGGGTTTGGGACACCTTCCACAGTTTCCAGGTCTGACTAAAAGCCACCACAAACGAGCTACGTTTGTTTAGAGAGCACTGATGCAAAACTTCTCCGTTTGGATAGGAAGTTCTTCCAACAGTGATTGAACAGGCCCTACAAAGTAAACAGTATAAAATTGGAACCATTTAAGCCTAAATCTAGAGAAGCTCCCAAAATGGAGACTTCACATTCTCTCAGTGCTGCTACTGGAAAAGTCTGTCTGCAGAGGAGCAATGTTGTGATCATAGGCAGCGTATTCCGAGGCCCCGGTACTTGCCACTTTGAGCTGCTGGGCCGCGTGTGTGAGCTGGAAGGCGGCGTCGGGGTGGGCGGTGTCGGGGAGCAGCGTGCACTCCCTCTCCAGCATGTCTGCCACGCCCTTCAGCAGCTCCAGGAAGCCAAAGGCCAGAGCTGCCTTTCGCAAGCGATTCAGCTCCTGCAAAGACACAAAACCCTTTTTAAAGCCACTCCAAGCCTTGACATCAAACGTGGGTTTCTTGTAGCTGGTTTTGAAAGGTGATGTTACTCACAGTGCAGCTGCTGGAAACTGCCCAGCTGCTCGTGGATAGAAAGTCAGGGCTGAAGATGGTAACAGTGGTCTTCCCTTGATCCTTTCCTATAAACCTCCACTTCTTCCTTTTGTGCATTCAGCTATTGTACCTGCCTGCTTTGTCTGTGGCTCAGCAGGGCTCCAGCTTAGGCTTCACTGACTGCTGCCTTTAACCACAGTGTCCAGTAAAATGTAGATACATTGATTTTTCTTCCTTATAAACTGAACGGTGCTTATGTGCACTTAGGCAGGGCATTCATTCATCAAGTCTCTGGAGGCTGCAATAGCAAACTGCTTCAGCACTAAGCTTGCAAGAGGAATAATTACCTTCAGCCACAGCCTAATTATGGATCATTATGGTGTGGCCAAATGTGCCTGGAACCTTGTCTTTCTCTGTTTCAGTTCTAGATAAAATGGAGGAGACATTTTCAAGAATGACATCTATGTTCCTATTCCTTTCTGATCCCTCAGTTAATTTCTGCCTGGACAACTATATAAAAGCTCACCATGGAAGCAGCAGAGGTCACGAGGGGCACTTGTAGACATGACACATCTATGCCACAAAATGTAGTGCCAGACCATTGAAATGAGACCCCCTTGTCTCACCTAACCAGTCTGCAAGTTTTTGCAGAGCACTGCAAGCCTGAACAGAACACACAGTATGGTTCCTCTATCAAATGCACCACCATCACTATGGATCAAACTTAGGCCAGCCTGGAATGTTACTCACTTTATAGAAGGTTTGTGTTTTTTCAGGGAGTTTCCTTGCATTTCTCAAGATCTTCTGTACATCTGTCTGCAGAAAAAAGAAAAAAACAAACAAACAAAAATCTTGGCAGCTTCTGGGGGAAGCTGCAGAACAACCCCCAACTCTTTATGGATAAATTATCCTGACCATAGACAAGACTGCATCTCACAAAGGCTGAAACATAACTGGTAATTATACTAAATCCAATAAACCAAGCCAGATGCTCCACTGGAGACACAGCTCTCATTAAACAAGCTATGCTTTCTGATTGCATTTTAATCATGACATTGTAAAGAGGCAGTGTTTATAAAAATGAAAGAAAAGCAATAAAGCAATTACATTAAATGGGCAAGACATGCACAGACTGCAGCTCCTGCTGAGATGGCTCCTGCTGCTCCAGGTAAAGCAGCACAACCTGGATCATTACCTGGAGGCCACTGGGTTTGATCCAGACAGTGACATTCTGAGCATAGCTGCGCTTGTTCTTGGGCTGCAAAGGGAAAGGGCTCTTATTGTCATCCTCCCCATAAGGATTTTCTTTTGCATCTAGGAGAAAAAAAGAAATTATAGACTTAGCAACTAAGAATTGTCAACATTCACACAACACTGAATGTGTAAGAGTTACTCAGAGGAGCGTGACCAGTACCTGAAATGGGGCCAAGCTGTGCCATCTTCCCCAGCCATGGGAGGGGCTCAGGACCAGGTTCAAAGAGTGACATCATGAGGTTTGATTTCTTCTTGCTATCAGCTTGTGAATAAAGCATTCCATACCACTCTGGCCTGTGAAAAAAGAGCAAACCCTCAAAGGCTGAAAATCTTCCAGCCCTCTGCCTTGAATGTGCCTCCCTCTCACTGTGTGGAGGCTCAATGTTTGCAATTTGTACTGACAGAAACAAATCTGCAATTAAAAATCCACAGCTTAGTCTAGCAGTGCAGAGTTCTGCACAGAATACAGATATAAATAAGCATAATTTATAAATAAAGCCTAAATGAGCAAAGTAAGAGATTTTTCAGGCAGACATCCAGCTCCATACCCCAACTGGACGAGAGCCACCATGCCTTCCACTTTCAGGCTGCCATGTAATAAAACACAGAAGTTGGGGATTTTCCCAGCAATCTGATTAGCTGAATTCTCATCTTCAGTGTCATCTGTGATCCCAGGTCCCACTTCATCCCCCTCTGCGGAAGAATCAAAGCAAACAAAGAGAAAACATGAGAATAAATTCAAACACATGAATTCTGTCTCCATGACACTGCCCTTCACTGTCTGCCTGCAAGAGTTAATTAATACTTAGAACAAACAGCTGCAGAATGAACTGCTTGGGCAAAGTGGCACAATAATGATACATAAATATCCCACAGCATTGTACTCAAGGGCATTAAATATTCATCTTGCACCACATATTTCATGGCTCATTATTATTCTGAATTGTAAGCTTAGCATGTTCTATTAATAATGATGTTGTAAGGACCCTGGTCCCTCTGTGAACTTCCCAGAGAACACAGTATGCAAAATAAGAGATCTTGTGGTCGAGGTTTTAATTTTAATGCAATCACACAAATATGACATCTGGTATTTTGATAAAGCAGAAAACCTGTGCTTGCAGTCTAAACCACACTACAAGGGAAGCTTAAAGTAGTTTTTGCTGAAATAAACCCAACTTGCTCACCTCTGTTAAGTGCAATGGGCAGTACCAAGTGTCTGGACAAGACAGGAGGGCTGGAAATGTCTGCAATATCTACAAATCCAACAATTTCTAGATCTGCAGGGAGACAAAAGATGTAAATCACATTTAAGACAGTTTAAGTCATATTTGGAAATGTATTCAGAGGCAATTTAACATCACTACTTCTTACACCACCAGGTTTTCTGAAGCAATGACTAAAGGCAGCACAAGCCATCCCAAACTCAGCTGGAGTGTAAAGGTGTTAATAAGTTAGAAATACAGAAACCACAACTTTGGAAGATGACTTTCAGCACACACAGCTGCCCACAAGCTGTGCTGCTGGACAGTTACAGAACTGGGCACCTTGATATTTATACTGTACACAATCCATTGCTGTCTTATAAATTCCAAAAGAGAAAAACCAAATACTTGCTGCTCATGGGAGCTGTATCCACTTACAGGAGGGCTGGGAAGGTTTTTCTTTGCACAGTTGTTTTTAAAAATAATTTCTCCTCCCTGAAGCTTATGAGGGTGTTCATGGAAAGCAGCCTGTGGCTGTCTTCCAGTCTCTACCCCTAGAAATTGGCACCCTAAAAGTGCCTCTACCCTACTCCAGCCTTTTAACCAGGTACACATGGATGAAGTTGGATGATATTTTTGTCCCCTGGTGTCATACATACACCAAAAAATTACACAAACAGAGACTGATCCCTGCAGAGACAAAATGGATGAAGCAGTAACTACACAGGATGAGAGGTGGTAATGAAAGGGCAGAAATCAAATGGATTTTAGTAAAAAAGCAGTCAAAGATTTGTTACCTGTATTAATTGCTTTAGGAATGGGGTCTATTTCCTCATCTATAATGAAAGGCTCTGGTCTGGGAAATACTTGCACATCAGATGTTAAGTGGCCACACTTGAGGACAGCATGGAATGGTGTATAAGCCAGGTCTATTAGCTTTCTAGAACACAGTTATTAAGGAAAACATAATACATATCAAATGAAAATAGTTTGTCTAAAGCACACTAATATAGCTCCCAAACCTTTTTTAACTACAGTTAATTCAATAGTTCTAGTGTTGCTAAATTATGAAACAAAGCAGCATTATCCCACTCATGGCAAATGAACAGTAATTATGGAAATTACTGTCTTCTATCTGCCAAGTATAAACAGATGCTATGGTTTGGTTACAATGACTAAAATAAATATTGACCATAACCAGTGAAGGCCGAGAAGAAATTACAGTTAACAAGATCATAAAATTAAAAAAAAAAAAAAAGAGTTTAATTAGAAAATCTCATATCGCCAGATTTCTTATTGTATTTGTTTTCCTTTTTGAGATACCAACTGGGGACCTTCCCAAAGGTCTGTTATCTACAAGTGTGCTCACCCAAACATGGACTGCACATTCTTCAGGCACAGGGGGCCATCAATGGTGAAAATCTGCCCTTCCCCATTGTTTAAATCAATGAGTCGTTCCAGGCAGTCTAAGGAATCTGTGCTTTGAAGCTGCAGAAAAATAAAGGGAAATATTTTTGTTGAGTGTTCTTTTTATTCTCTTTTGTACTAACCAGTATTTTTAAAGAAAATACACACAACACAGCAAAAAGCATCTGATTGGATGCTCCCATCATTTTTTGTTCTCTCTCTCCTTTCCAAATAAACCAACATTCTTTGTCTCTGTTAAGAGAAATAACATTCTCTTATTACTTATCAGAAATAGATGATTTATTTAAAATATTTTCCCAGTTATTTTGAGATGTAAACAGTCCTTCAATCCACCAGCTTAATCAAAAGGATCATCCTTGACAGACACCATGAAGTTAAGACATCTAATTGATGCCTGAGCAGAAAAACCCTTCTGTGAGGGACACAAGAGTACAGGTGTCAAATCAAAAGCAATGCTAGAAATAAAACTTAATCTAAGGAATATTAGTCAAATAGGCTTCTTTTAACACAGTGTTTATGCAGTAGAATTCTAACTCCTGTGAAGATTTTTAAAGCTGAGATTGAAATTTGCAAGAGGAGGAAGGAGGAAGAAAGTTGACACCTTTCCTTCAAAACTAAGGGAAGCTGATTTAAACACTGGCTTGGAGATTTCAGTTTTTCCTCTCTCACATTTCTACATAAAGCTAATGTATTTTAAGTGTTGAGCATCTTTGCAACACAAGCCATTTTTTCAAGAATTTAACTGTAGATTAAGAAGAGTCCCAAAAGCATTCAGCATAATTAATGCAGCAGTAACATAAACAGAGAAACTAAAATTCCATAATATTCCCCAGGGTCAAACTGACGTGATTTATAAAGATCACGGTAAAAATGCAGTAGCAGTAGATAATAACAGAGCAATAACAAACCTTAAATTCTCTTCCACCCAATAACCAAGCACCAGAATGTCAACTAAACCTTGAGCACAAGAACATCACCGCAGTGTTTTGTGCTGACCTGGCCGTTAGTTCAGAGAACACCAACAATTATCCAACAATGCAACAAAGAATAAGGCATCACCTCTTCCAGGTTGGCCATGCACATGACATAGAGCTTGGAGGGGAACGGGAAGGGCAGCGGGAACCTGTTGCTTTCGCTGCGCTGGCTGTGCGTGGCCAGGGAGTGGCGCAGGGAGCCTCTGCCGATGCCCAGGCAGCCGTCGGTGACCAGGACAACCTGCAGGGACCGGGGACACGTCAGACACTTCCCGCTGCACCGGCCACCTCAACACCCTCACACCGCAGGAGCCTTCCTGCTCCTGCCGGATTTCCTCCAGCGAGCTGGGCAGAAGAACTGCCAGCAAAATTACCAGAAAAAAAAAAAACAAACCAACAAAACTACAACCCACATAAAGGAGAAATTGAAGACTGAACCCTGGTGATTTACAAGGTGTGCACGGCAAATAAACGTTTTCTTGGCATTAGGTAATTGCACTAAAATTTGAATCTCATACATTTCATTTTTAAGTGTACACTAGAAGCACAGTGACTACACAGCCAAAAACCAGCCTCTTGCTGTTGGACTCAAGGATTCCAGGTTTATTTTTAGGTGGATGATAAAGTCTATTTCTTCTGTAGAATCTGGAGAGCAACTCAACTTCCACTACAAGCCACAGAAACCTCAAAAAGGGGTAGTATCAGTGATCATAATTCTTTGCAAATACAGCTGCAGTATGCTCACATTTTGCAGAACTACTATAGCAAAAAAACACTTTTCCATTCAATTGCACATCCAGAATCAATCCTTGAGGAAACCTGCACTAATGACACTGAATAATGGGATTATTTACACTCAGCTGTGACCCAGTCACTTCCAGAGGAGTAAAAGAGCTGTTCCTTCAATGCTGCATGGCAGCAGCAGGCATGATTTCTGGCTGAGCAGGTAAGGAAAATCCAATCCAATTGAAACTCCATGTGTAATTGCTACATCCAGATTTGTACTCTCACTTCATCCTCACTCTCTCTCGCAGTCTCACCAGTGATGTTTTCCACTACTCCAAGGCTGCACAGTCCATTCCCCAGTGCCTTCCACCACCCCAGCACCTGAAGTGCCAGTAAAATGAGCTATGACACAAATGAGAGACAAAATAGTTGAGGTCTAATCTCTCCTTAGTTTTCACATCTTTCTTGTTCTTTGCTTTGAACATTTTTTGCTGTTCCAAGGTGCCTTTTGTCCATGTTGGATGATGAAGCATTGCCTAACCAATAAACTTCAATCCTTTTTCTCCTTAAGGAATATTGCTTCAGGCATCTTCCCAGCTCGCTGAGCTGCAAAATTACTGAACTTAAATCAAGTGCCTCAGAAAACCAACAGTTAAATCAAACTCTGCCATAAGAGGCAGCAGATTTGGAAGGCTGAATTCTTGGAGGGCTGAATGGGGTGTATGAGCAGCTGCATGGCAAATGACTCATTAGGGAGAGAAGTCACATCAAAACACACTCAGCAGCAGCTCCACGCTGTTGGTTGAGAGCTGGAATTGTTACAAGCCCTGGAAACCATCAAGGACTGGAGGGGAGAGGCTCCTGCATGTGGGACTACACCCTTTCCAAATGGAGTGAGGCTTCTGGGACAGCAAATTGCATCCAGATCAAACACCAGGCCCACCAGGCACAACAGTGCTCCTGAGCCACATTTTAAAATCCACTGCACTACAATAACACACTGGGCAGGAAACAGTCTCTTTTTTTTTTTTTTTTTCCTGCTGAATATTTTTATAAAGATCACCTTCTGTTCATACTGCAGGTTCAGCCAAAATACTAATTCTTTGTGTTTCTGCAGCACCAGCATGCCTGAGAGCATTCCAAACTTTCAAATTACATTTATATTTCTATGTGAAACTCACAGGAACAGAATCAACCACAGAATCACGGGATTGGTTTGGCTTGGAAGGGGTCTTAAAGATCACCAAGTTCCAATCTTCCTGCCAGGGATAACTAAACATGCAGTGAACTCAAACCAGTGAAATCAGCCATACCTGGCAAGGAATTGCTGCCCCCCATTCCTGCTGGACAATATTGCAAACCCCCAGCAGCGCCGACTCCAAACAGGTTTTGTCATAATCATCCATGTTACTCAGGGCTTCCTGCAAAGACAAACAGCACAGTCACTGCTGGGGGAATATCCCTGCCAGGAGACACCCAGCAGTCACTCCTGGCTTTGAAGAACTGTGATGTTATCAACACAGCTCTTTAAGAGTGAAAAAACACCTCTGCACGTCTAAAAAAATGAAAAGCTGAGGCAATGTCTAATAGGAAACATTTAGCTGAGAAAATCCTTGCAGGTGTCAGAGCAGCTCAAACTTCTCAGAGATTCACAGAGCCCACAAGGAGTTTGCCTCACAAAAACTCTTTGGCACAGAGAAACAAATCCAAAACTCACATCTGCATCCAAACCCCAGCTTTTCTCCTAAAAGTGAAAACCTCACACTTAACACAGCATCACCAGGGAGCAGCTGTGAGATGAACTTCCTAAAGGAGCCTGTTTGGGCTGCTGGCTTGCAAAATTCCTCAAATGAACTCTTAGGGAAGTGAAAATAAATTGGAGAGAACGCACTGGCAAGGTGCAACTGGCCAAGTTCAATGTTCCAAATACACTGATTTCACCCACCCTCAAAATAAGACCAAACCCACTCAATTCAAGATGTTGTGCACAGGATGATACCAAATCCCACAATTTCACCGTGCTCTGCTGGTGCAATTAGCTGTTTTTTAAAAAATGTCAATGGTTTATTGCTTTGAGTGTTCCCACCCCTACCTGGAGTGTGTTGTAGTCTCTCGTGAAGGGCACCATCAGCTCCCAGAGGGATGAAAACACCACCAAGGCCGTGAACTCCAGCTTGTAGTTGGTGGCCATGTGCTCGAAGAGCATGGTGAGCCCGTGGGCAGCCAGGTGCTTGCGCTGGTACTCCTCGGAGCCCTCCACCGACACCGGCCGCGTCATGGACAGCGACACGTCCATCACCACCACCGTGGGCATGGCGAGCTGCTCCTCCGCCGCCCTCACGGACGGGATCAGCCAGAACCACCTGCCTGCAGCGGGAGGGAAAGGCATAAATCATTATCAAAGCTGCTCCCCCCTTGTGGAGTCCCGAGCCTCGCCCTCTCACGCTGACCCGGGGGAGAAGCGACAATTACCCTTTTCCCCCTCAAATCGTGGGACTGAGCACAGATTATGTGAACGCACGCTGAACCCCACACAGCATTTCCAGCCGGGTGAAGCGCAAGGCCTGGAGACGGCGGGAGCGGAGCCTCGCTGGGGAAAGGACACAGCCCTGCCGCTCCGAGGGCGCTCGGACAGGGATCCAGGCCTCCCTACA
>VZUA01073030.1:1213-21276 GCA_013401035.1 Horornis vulcanius | reverse complement strand
TTACATTTTTTTAAGTCCTCATTAGAGCCTCATGCTTTAACAACACACTTTAAGGCAGTTTTAGTCTACTATAGGATCACCCAGCCACTTGAACATAGCTAAAGAAAAATTTTATAAATGCAATTAAAACCAGTCAAATTTTACTTTAAACTACAGAAAAACAGAAGTGATACTGCAACGAGTAAGGAAATAATGCTCTGCCCCTTTCTTTACAGTTTCATTAGACCATTGAACTGGATGAAATTCAGATAGAGGCCTTATTGTAACCACACTGAAACAGTAGAAATCTCCTGAGACTGTGAAACTCAAACATTTTGGGAACCAACTTCAAGCACTCCTTTAGTGCTTTTGAAAGAAAATGAATGAAAGAAACTTCTTAATTTTTTCCCTGTGGAAACATTTTAATGTAATTGCTACCAAAAAACCAAACCAACCAAGCAAACAAAACAACCTCTAAAGTCAGGACAGATACGTTTAAAATTATGCATATATATATGTATGCATATTTTCTTAACATTTAAACTTCAATCATAGCACTCACATATAACCACACCAGCACAAGCAGCTTTCATGATATCAAACAACTTGTAAACAACTTTGTAAATCAATGCCAAAATTAAACCTAGGCTGACAAGATTGATAGAAACCACCTACCATGCATATTGCCAAGATGCTTAAGTTGTGGTTTCAAATCTTTGTACTTACGTGAGGATTGGCTAATGTACTCTCATCCTGCAAAACAGCATGTAAGGATGACATACAGTTTCACCTAGCTTTCCTAAAATAATTACATTACGTAATTTTCAGAGACTAATCCACTCAAAAAATCAACCTGAATAATTCAAATCTGAGATTTTAAAATGGTACCTACATCAATCAGGAAATATATTTTCTAAAGGTGACTATTATGTTCTCTTCAGTTTCCCTGCTGGGCTTTTCTATGGGAAGAGTTCAATGAGAAAAAAATAGTTTGCCACAAAGTAGTGGAATCAGCACAAAATAACTGCATTATGTGAATAGAAAGGGCAGGCTGGGAAAGATATTTGAGTGTAAATTAATGTTGATTTTAGCTGGAATAACTTGCACTCTTTAGCACTTGCAGCTGCACCAGGGACTTGACTGGCTATATGAGATTTTACACATCTGTCAGCTTAATCAGAGACCAAAACACCAAGTCTACTGTTCAGGAATGTTATTTGAATTTATGAAACTTTTTAGATTATAAACCAGTGATGGAATACTTAGTGTTATGAACAAGTTGTAACTACAGTCTTGACATCTACAGAAATAGATAGGATTTTGTTCAGTGTTATCAAATTCATAATATTTAAATAAAATGTAAAAAAAAAGGTTGCTCACATCAATTCCATGAAATATTAAAAGCCAAAGTGAAGCCTCTCTACACATGAATAAAAGGAAAGCAGTATAACTGCTTTTACCATTAGTATCAACTATTTATTAATTTATTTGACATTACTGCTCTATTGTTTCAGATAATTTAATTAATAAAATGAACCTATTCAAATCTGAAATGGCAATTCTGGCACTAAAAGGCCTACAGGATGAATCACATTATTTCTTAGTTTTGGATCTAATATGATGGACCATCAAGCAGTGTATCATATCGGTGCTTAGGGGACAATTTTCATTGTAGAAAACCTCTGTGGCACATATCAGCAACTTTGCAACCTCTCAAAAAGAAAAATTCATTAAGGGAGTTTCTATGTGTCAACTATATAACATTAAGACAGTATTTTGAAATCTGCTAATGGTTGAAAAGTTATCAATCTGCTACATTTCTTGCAGTCAGTTTTGCATCTCTTGATTTCCATCAAGTCTTTCCACCAAGTCATCATTTTGTGTTTTATTTCCTGGGAAAGGGACAAGAATGTTAGTTCTGTCACTGGAAGGAACACCTTTGAATATCTAATTTGGGAAAATACATAGACAAAACATGTTTTGTTATTTTGATAGAAAATACTTCTAGTATACCATCTTAGAGATGGGTCTCATACCACTGAAAGTTAGCTTGCTGCCTACCACAAACCTTTTTGCACTAGCATATATTCCACTGACAACTGGGATGCTATCCAGAGGGACATTGACAGGCTTGAGGAGTGGGCTACTATGAACTTCATGAAATGCAATGAAGTGCAAGATATTGCAGCTGGACTGGGACAATCACCCATATCAGTACAGGCTAGGTGGTGAACTGAGAGAGAGTAGCCCTTGTTGAGAAAGACTTGGGGACTCCAGTGGATAAAAACCTCTGGATGTAACCTGCACCCCAGAAAGCCAACAGTACACAGGATTACACCAAAGAGGCCTGAAGAGCAGGATGAGGGAGGTGATTTTCCCCTTTCCCCTTCTCTGCCCTGGTGAGATCCTACATGGAGAACTGCTTCCAGCTCAGGGGGCCTCAGCACAGCAAAGAGAGGCAGGCAGTGAAGTCACGCTGGGAGCGCTGGGGTTGTTTAGCTTAGAGAAGAGAAGGCTCTAGGGTGACCTAATAGTAGCTTTTCAATAGATAGTGGATTTAGAAGAAAGATGGGGACAGACTTTTTACCAAGGTCTGTATTGATAGGACAAGGAATTAGGGGTAATGGTTTTAAACTGAAAGAGGACAGATTTAGATTAGGTACATGGAAGAAATTCTTTACTGTGAGAGTGGTGAGATACTTGAATAAGCTGCCCAGAGAAGTTGTGGATGTAGATCCCTGGAAGCTAGACAGTGCTTTGAGCAACCTGATCTAGTGGAAGATGGCCTCACCATGGAAGTGGGGCTAGACTAGATTATGGCTAAAGGCCCCTTCCAAACCAAACCCTTCTGTGAGCCCAGAAAATGCTCTATACTATACTGGGCAGTTTGCATGTCCATGTATCTCTTCACAAGGCATGCCTGCCTAGTCTTTAGCTGATTTGT
The DNA here is from genome assembly GCA_013401035.1 of Horornis vulcanius. Classification (NCBI taxonomy): domain Eukaryota; kingdom Metazoa; phylum Chordata; class Aves; order Passeriformes; family Scotocercidae; genus Horornis; species Horornis vulcanius. The sequence continues at coordinate 18,353 of VZUA01073030.1, read as the reverse complement.
ACTACAGCAAAATCTGGGCATCCCAGACAGAAGCCCTGGTACCAGTTGACTACATGGAGTCCTTACTAGGTACTAGCTCACAAGTACAGTCACCTGAAACACTACCATGATTAGTGATGACCGACGCCCTTTTGCTCTAAATGTTGGGGTGTTTTTTAACTTGTGGTTTTAAAAATCAGACCTTACCTGAAATGCATGAATAACTCAAACTGGAACAAGTTCAGCTTACAAAAAATCATAAAAAACACCAACCAGCCAACCGAACAACAACAAAAACCAAACAAAAAGAACCCCAAAAAACCCCCTCAAACCAACAATAGAAAATAAATTAAATGTAACAGAAAACTGGAAAGTTTTCTTGGCTATCTGCAATTTTTGTACTTTTTTCTTTTAAGTTGTTTGAATACACATATTTCCTAATTGTGTCAGTAGAAAGAGAAGTTGTGGCAGTATGTTCCTGAGGCCTAATACATTAAAGAGACCAAGCTGAAACTTTGTTAGAAAGACAGCTACAACTGTACACAATAACCACTGCTATAATCACCAGAATCTACCACTGCTTTTCTCTCTCGTGTACTTTATGACAGAATTACAATCCCTGTATCTGTAGATACCATCCTTACCATTACCATGATGAGGAGACTAAGGCACAGCGATCAGGAATTACAAAGTATTGGCAACCACAAACACAGACCTCGTGTTGTGTCGCCTACATAAATATGTATGTAAAATATGCATCAGACAAGTGATTAGTACCTAACCAGCAAAGGCTCACCCTGTCAATGTTCAGGGCTTGGAGTACAGCTTCAGACACAAAATGACCTTGATCTGATTTTTATTTTGTCGAGAAGTTGAGAAAGCTTTTCTCTGGCAATGGTGTTTCACAGTCCTCCTCCTGCACTTCCCCAGTCTGACTGCAGCTCTCCCAACTCCTATCATTGACTGTGGATCTCCATACAACATAGGTAGGTTTAAATCTAGGCAACATCATGGCTGTCCAAAGCTGGCTCCATGACATTTCTACAAGGTGTGGAAGAATAAATGATGGACTTCTACACTGCTAATAGCAGCCAACCTGCTCCCCCAGCTTGTTCTGGAGTTTGCTCAAAGTCTGCACTTAAGAGCTGGCTTGCATCCAAGCACTTCATTTGTTAGATTATTTGACTCTAGGACCAGATGTGCTAAAATACTTTCAAAAAGAAGAGCATTTTACCCTACAGTGGTCATGGTTCTTTGAGATGTGCAATAACATGCATACAGTAAGCCTGCTGAACGCAGTAATGAATTCAATAATGCGTATTATCATAATGCCCAGGATCCCAAATCATGCTTTGGATGCTACTGTGCCAAAAGTTACGAGTCTGAGGCGTATTAAAATACCCAGGTATGAGGGGAAATAGTTTCCCTTTCTCCTTCAGATTAAAGAAACAGAACATATGTCTGTATTGCTTCAAAGGCATTCCTACAGGGCACTGCGTGGTACACTGGGGACATAGCTGTGTGCACGGTCACTGAAGGACCTGTGAGGAAAGTCACTTAGTCTCCTGTGGTGTTACTGATACCTACAAAGGAGAAATTTTCAGGCTGATGAAAAGAGGATGTATGTCCCTGTCATGAAAAAAGGTCTCCTTGAGGGCCAGAAGTGATTTATAGAGTACGTTTGCTTCCAGCAGCAGGGAGGCAGCCAGGTTTCACCTGTAAGAACTGAAGGCAAAGGCCAAAAAATAACTAATGTTCAAGGAGTTCTGCTCCATGATCAGGCTTTATGGATGCTGTCCTGGGTATTAGTTGTTCCCTTTCTTATCCCTGAGCTCTGAAAATGATTTTCCATCTTGGAAATCCCTGTAGTGCCTGGTGTTAGTACAGAGTGTATCACCATCTGCTTTAGTGACATGGGAGTCTGCCTTGCAATGTGGGCCTCAGAGGTCTTTTATGTTCCTTTAGGGAACAGAAGGGCTCAACATACTGCTGGGTGTCAGACATCTCCATCACATTTCAAGTAAAAAAGCTGTCCCCCACATAGTCTTGAGCTTGGAAAGGAATAGGAGGGAAAGGTAGAGTTGATAAATACTCATCGTCTAGTGACTGGGGGCCACAAACAAGAGCAGGAACTTCCACATAGTAAATTATACAAGAAACAATCCACAAAAAGCAGTTTTCTTTAAAAATAATCTGATTGTTAATTTCTCCCTATCAACTTCTAGATCTGAGTAAATTCATGCTAGCAGTTACAGACTTGTGGGAGTCCTGGAAGGACTTACTGCCTTGTGGATGGAAGGAGGAGGTTTACAAAGCAAACACAAAGCAAGGACATAAATGCTGTTTATTCTCTGCTTTAAACTGTGAGAATATGCATCTGTGGAAGACAGCATCTCAATGCTTCATTAAAGCTGGAAATGTTCCCATATGTGTAAAATGCAGGATTTATAAAATGTTTCTGTATTAATCTAACTTTATTTAGTGGCGTGAAGAGGCAGAGAGATGGGCTGCTCTTGTGCTGCTCCTTGGTGCCTGAGGACTGGCTGCTCTTGGCGGCAGGTGGGCAGGACAGAGGAGTGAAGGTGCTGCCTGGCAGCCAGGCTGGGATGGGAGCACCTTGGCCACTGCCTGCCCTGGGCTGACGGTCCAGCCAGCTGTGGTTAATTGCAGAGTTGCATCTTATGGAAATCATAACACAGGCAGCCTTCCAGAGGGGTCCATGCACAGTAATATGCTGATGTGGTTTCTTAATGATTCATGAAGTAAGACCACATTCTTGATAATCATAACATGGTCATGCAGCTCTTTCTGACGTACAGAAGAGATTGTGCTCTGAATTTTCATCACGAACACATTAGATGTGGAACACCAAGTGGATTTTAAGTAACAATCTCAGAAGAAATTAATTAAAGTCATCATCCTTAATTTTTAGAACATAATTGACTATTCTATTTTTTTTTTCCCAAGGAACCAAAGTTAAAAAGTACCTTATGGCATTCCCTGCTCTTTTATCACTAAGAGAAATATATCAATTAATGTAGCCTGAAAACTCATACCACACTGCCTTTCATTATAAACAACACTCATACATGTGTCATCACTTTTAAACAGACTCCACAAACAGAAGTGAATTGTGAACCCGTGGATGTGCATTATATATCCTTCACAAATGGCAGAAAAATTATTTGTAATCATGACCATGCATCTATACATTTGTCAAAGGTGGGAAAAATTGATTTTTTATATAATATCATTAGAATCTTATTTTGAACCTTTCTACAAAAGCCTACACCAAAAAACTTGAATAAAAAGTTCTAAAAGGAAAAAAAACCCATGAAATAAACCTACAAATTGATTTGCTTTTAATTGCTTCAATAGAATTCAACACTATCAAAAGAAAAAGTATTCTAAGTGTTAGGTAAGATTAGACAAAAAAGAGTAAGTGACATATTCACAGCTTCAGTATATATCTCTAAAGGAATACATCTAATGAGATGGTGTCATTTTAGAACAAAGTTTGCAAAGCACTGAACTAACTTTTTCAAAGATGTTCCTAGTAATTTCTATTACCAATATTCCTTCAACATGCCCAGTTATAATATGCAGTTGATATGCCAAAAGAATGAATAAACTAATACTTTTGAAAGTATCAGTATAAAGATATAAAATCTTTAAAGATGCAGATAGAATCACAAAATGGTTTTGGTTGGAAGGGACCTTAAAGATCATCCAGTTCCAAGCCCCCTGCCATGGGCAGAGACACCTTCCACTGGACCAGATTGCTCAAAGCTGCATCCAACCTGTCCTTGTACCTTTCCAGGGATGGGGCATCCACAAATTTCTTGGGCAACCTGTTCCAGTGTCTCACCAACCTCACACTAAAGAATTTCTACCTTATACTAATCCAAACCTACCCTTTTTCAGTTTAAAGCCATCAACCCCTGTCACTACATCACATCTTGTAAAAAGTCCCTCTCCTGCTCTCCCCTCTATGTACTGGAAGGCCACAATGAGGTTTTCCTGGAGCCTTCTCTGAGCTGAGCTGAACAACTCCAACTCTCTCAGCCTTTCCTCATATGAGAGGTGCTCCAATCCTCTCATCACCTTTGTGGTCTCCCCTATGCCCTTCCTTGGTTGGGGTCCCAGAGCTGGACACAGTACTCCAGGTGGGATCTCAGGAGGGCAGAGTAAAGGAGGACAATCACCTCCTCAACCTGCTGGTCATAGTTTTGATGCAGCCCAAGACACATCTGGCTTTCTGAGCTGCAAACACACATTGCCAGGTGATGTTTAGCTTCTTGTCAATGAAAACCTCCAAGTCCTTCCACCCAGGACTGCTCTCAATACAGTCTCCTCCAGATTAACCCAATCTAGATGCAGCACTTTGCACTTGGCCTTGCTGAACACCCTGAGGTTTGCATGGGCCCACCTTTCAAGCCTTTCAAAGTGCATCTGGATGACATCTCTTCTGTTCGAAGTGTTAACCACTTCCTCTTTGTTGGGATGCACCATTCTTGAGCTTGGAGGACCTGATTCTTGAAAATTAGACACTTTTCTTGGGCTCCTCTTCCCTCTAGGGATTTATCCCATGGTCCTCCCAGGTAGATTGCTGAAGAGGCCAGTCTTTCTTCCAAAGTGCAGGGTTGTGAGCTTCCTGTGCACCCTCCTTGCTGCCCAAAGTATCTTAAAATCCACTATTGCATGGTTCTGCAGTCAATTCTTGAGCTTCACATGCCCCACCAGTCCTTCCTTGTTGGTGAGAACAAGGTCCAGCATAGAACATCTCCTTGTTGTCTCCTCACTTGCAGAAGGAAGTCATCATCAGCATTACAGAACCTCCTGGATTGCTCAGAGCCTACTGTGTTGTACCTCTAGGAGATATTTGGGGGGCTGAAGCTCACCATGAGGACTAGGAATTGTTAATGAGAGACAGTTCCTACCTGTCTACAGAGCACCTCATCCACTCAATCTTCCTGGTTAGGTGGTCTGTAGCAGACCCCCACTTAATGTTACCTGTTCTCTGCTCTCCCTTTAATCCTGACTCATAAGCTCCTCATCTATCTTCAGGCAGTGCTCCAAGCACTCCAGCACTGACATCCACTGACACTGAGGGTTACAGGCCCTCCTTGTCTCCCCTGCCTGTCCTGAAATATCTTGTGTATTTTCATTGCAACTCTCCAATCACAGGAGTCATCCCACCAGTTCTCTCATGTGCCAATAAGCACATGACTAACTGCTCTCGTTTACTCCCCATGTTGTGTGTGTTTGCACAAAAACATTTAAGATGGGCTCCTGACAAAGCCAACTTAATGGCTGGAGTGGCTGGAACTCCTTTGTGCTGTTTTTCAGGTGCTCTTCTGCTGACTTGTGATCCCACTCCAGACTCTGGGCACCTATGGCTGCCATAGGCATCAGACTGGTAAGAGTGGGATGGACTGAGGTTCCTCTCCTCCAGTAACTTTAGTTTAAAGCCCTTTTCCTCAAGCCTATGACTGAAGATGCTCTTCTCCTTCTCTGACAGGTGGAGCCCCACCAGCCCAGGCTTCTCAAGCAAGTCCCATGCACTAAAATACCTGAACATCTCTCTGTGTTACCAGTTCTGCAACCATTTGCCAATTTGCCAGATTCAACTGGCTGTCTCAAATTCCTTTTTTATGGCTGGGAGGATTGCTGAAAAAACTACCTACACTCCAGAATCCCTTGCTGCTGCTCCCAGGGCTCTGAAATCCATCTTGACTGTTTTTGTTCCCTCAGACTGCATGGCTGATGCCCGTGTGAAATAGCAGCAGATAGAAGTCAGAGGACTGTATGAGGCTTGGTAGTCTGTTGGCGACTCCCTGTCTTGGGGTAACACCCCTAGAGACACACCCCTAATAGAAGGTTCTAGCAAACACCTCTCTAGAGAGGAGCTGATGTTGGCAAATAAGACTCTCAGAAGTGAGTCACCTACTCCTATCACCTCTTGCCTTCTCTTAGTTGCTCTCTCTGTTATATGGGGAGGTTATGGCGTCAGGCTCCTTACTTAGCTCCAGCATCCCTCCTGTGTGATGTGTCTCTCTTTTTCAGTTTGCACAGCGTGAAGCAGTTCTGCAAGGGCACCTCAGGTTTTGGGGAGGCGTCTTCCTCCTGCAGGTCCTTTGCAAGCTTACATTCTGCTACGTTATTGCTCCTCCTCTCTTCTGTGTGTGCCAATGGGGGAGCTTTTGGGTCCCTGCAGACTGCACTTGGAAGCAGTTATCCAACTCCACTGAAGCAGCTAAACAACTCCTTGTCAGACACCCTGATGCTACGCAGTCTTCCCACTGCTTCCTGCAGCTCAGCCACCTGTCACAGGAGCTCCTCCACCTGGCACACCTTTGGCAGGCAGGTCTGCTGTGCTGTCCCAGCCCCAGGAGAAACCTCTATTCGCTTTCTGCAGTCTGAGCTCTGCACTGCAGTCCCTCCCTTCAGCAGCCCTGTCTGTGTGGAGGCATTGGCCACTGTCAGATGATGCAGATCCCCCATCAGAGCTGCAGCCTTTGCTCTCAGACGAGCGCTCACCATTGGGAGTCAGGTGGGATGAGTGCCCCTGACCTGTGCAGATGGCTACACAAGGGTGCTTGGTTGCTGGTAGACTTCAGGTGTCTGCACTCGGCCAGTGGATGTCCCTCCTCTGAGGTGTCACCCTCCCTGCGCACCCTGCCGAGCCAGCTGCCACACCAGGACCTGCCTGCCTGCCCTGGCCACGCTGCTCCTGCCCAGTGCCCACTAGGGCTGCCTGTTTTGGGCAGGGGGATTGGCCACCTGTGCTGGCCTCACACATGCCAGGACAGTAAGCCACTCTCATAAGAGCTGCTGGCTCCTGGTGGGTCTCCGTGCTCCCCTGGGGCTTCCCTGGCTGAGGAGCTCCCCCTGTAAGCCACATTCCCTTGCTCTGCTGTTGAACACACCTGCACCAGAGCTCACCACCTCTGTGGATGTCACATTTCAGTCCTATCATCAAGTTGCTCATTTCCCTAAAACACTGGAGCAGATCTCTGAAAATACATAATATGTATAATTGCTCCATATACACATTTAAAATATTATGCCTTATTATCCCTATCAAAACATAATCAGCATGTAAAATCAAACATTATTTTCAGATGAGGTAACTGTGGTTCTCCAGAGAGCACTACACCAATGTAGTTATTCCCTTTTTCACACAATTAAAATTCAACTATAAAAACAGATAGTATGAGATATTTAAATAAAAAAACTTCAATACTGAAAACCTAAGGCTCTTGTTTGGAAGCCCAAATGAAAATTTTGGAATCTAAATTTTTAGAATACTGCACTATCTTCAACTTTTTAGCCTAGTGCATTTCTATAATTTCATTATGAAATTCCTGCTAATGCAAGAAAACACAGTTTATTATAGTACTTCGATCAAATTATACTTAAGTAAACATTAATATTTTTCTTTCCAGTATGTTAAAAATCTTGTCATATCCCTTTAACATGCGATTTAAGGAATATTTCTAAAGATTGGAAAGTATTTGCTATTACATCCCTTTGAAATTAATTACTCCAAATAAATCTGTGCAAAGTGAAGGAAATAAGCAATTTATTTCATTTTTTCAAAGCAATAAAATAAGAACTAGTACAAGGGTGCAGATCTAACTGTAGTTCACCTATCCAGAAACAGAATACTGACTTCAGAACCAGATAGTGTAGTCTGACTGAATTTTTTCAAAGAGTTAGAAATTTTCAATTACAAATATTATTTTTATTACCATTATTATGACTTTTACACAAAGAAAAACATACACAAAAATAGATGATTCATTTACCTAGCTGTACTCACTTGTACTAAATTCAATTGATACATATTAGCATTGATTCACTTTATACAGACAAAAAAATTGACTGTAAAAGTTTATAATTTAACCTAATGACATTACTAAATCTCTAGGTTGAGCTTTGAAAAGCCAGTTAGCTCATATATAAATCAAACTATGCTTCAGAGATCACTGCTGCAACTCTGACCTTTGCATTCAAAATGTTCAATCAGTCGTCAGCATTTTAAAGGAAGAAAAAGTATTTTCACTTGGAACACAGGAGAGATATTTTGATTATAGAGTTTTCTGGAATGCATTGGATGAAAGAAGATTTTTATTTAAAAACATTAACTTGTGGTATCTGGAAAAATGTGCATCATTGGCCAAAGTTATGACAGATGATTGCCTGCCTTTAAAAGAGGCCTCTCTACATGCCAAGAAGGGTTCCCTCTGAGCCTGGGTGAGACACAGGGCATCAGCTTTCAGGTTACCACTCTGAATTAACCCTAAGCTCAAAGACACATCTACTCTATGGACTAGATATCTTCCAAATCCTGCTTTGCTCTTCTTCATACTACTGCTGGGCAAGAATACCCAAGCTCTGCAGCTCACTGGCAATGCTGCCTACAAACATTTTCAATCCAAACAGCCCAGATACTTGTGCTCATGAACTGGAAACCTTAGACCTGAGCTAGATCTTTCAGACTCAGTCCTTCATCAGTAAGAATAGATGCTTTAAACCTGAGGCATATCCAAACCAAATTGTCCACAGTTTTCATGAAAGTCTGTCAAGCTGTGAGCAGTCTGAACTTCCAAACCACCAAGCAAGGACTTTTTGAGTTTCTGATATGGATGCAAGGAATCTGCCCAGAGGTCACAGCCCTTGGGAAACTGGCAGGCCCTGCTATTTAAATGGTGATGCTCACAAGAATGACAAACTGTGGCTCCAGGAGGACACGCTTCTTCAAGAACCCCATGTGTCTGCAACGTGTTCAAAAAAAATGTGTCATTGCAAAAAAATGTGTCTGTGATGAGGTCAGGCTGCTTCCCACAAAGTACAGGCTCTCACTGGCCCCTTTACTGTCTACTCTGAAGGCTTGTCTATGCACACTGAACATGCTCTTCAATCCTTGGACAAGGCATGATCCTTCAGACTGGAGCTCATGCTCCCCAGACATCAGGATTAGAGCTTGTGTACAAGGACATGCACACAGCTGTTCACTCCTGGGTGCCTCTATGTATGAGGAGGACAGACACAAACTAATACACTTCAGTTTGGACATACAACATAAACTGGCTTGTTATGGTGAAAATGCAAAGAATCAAGCTTATTAGTGAGCTCCTCTGCCTTCATGAACCACCTGGAGCAGTTGTATTCTTATACACACCTTCAAAGTTCTTGAGTGAATGAACTACTGTGCTGTTAAGGCTGCAACATGTCTATTAGCAGAAGATAATCTACCATCCCTAAGATGTGACTGATTAACTTCCATTAAAGTCACTGAGGTTGACAATCGTGTATGAAGGAGCTACATATCTGGCTCTGCATAGCAAATGAAAACACACTGAAATTTATTAAATATACTGCTAAAATACAGAAAGAGTATTTTTCATTCTGCTCTGGTTAAAATGAAATATAAGCAGAAATCAGAAACAGAGTTGGAAAATAACTAGCATTGTTATATTTTTAGACAAATCTGAAAAGTAAGTCCTATACATGCAACTCATTGATGGTGCTTCTTATATCCAAAACAACCATATCTTTAAATACAGCTACCTTAATGAAAGAAAATGCTACTTTAAAATTTAAAGAAACCAGCTATTTTACCGTAAGTATAAAAAAAATAAATGCTCTAAGGAATGGAAGAAAAAAAAGCATGTTCAATAATTTCATTACATTCTAAGATGCCAAATCATCTGTGAGTGGTTTCTTTTTAGATGAAAAGAAATCAAAATATAGGACAGATGTTGGACAAACCACATTTGAGGTCTATCACACACTGGCATTTTTCAAATTATTTTGGCTCATCTATTGAATAAGGTGTATTTTGCTTGATTTTGAAAAGGGAAACATCAGGAAATATTTAAAGGCCAATTGCTGCCAATTAACTTTGATCAGCAAAAGTTGCATTTGAATCTTTTAGATTCTTTTGCTGTCTGGAATAACACACTATTCTAAAATCTAGCAAAACAACAACTTGATGATTAATGTGTGTTGGCAGCCCCACCACAAGCTTGCTTAACAGCTGGATTTTAAATAAACAGCTGTCTTCACTATGATGGGAAAGAAATCTGACTGTTTTCATGTTTTTGCGTTATTAAAATGTGATCAGAAATTGCTTTTTTCCCTTTTAAGATGAAGCAGCCAGGCATTACAGTGACAGCCTCTTTCAGCAGCTTGGAGAGCTTTGGAACAATCTCCCAAGCCTCGCCAAACCATAGGCTGTCTGTGCTAAAAAAGCCCTTGGCAAGGCACCCGCAGCTCCTCGCTGCAGGCAGAGGCACCCTGGCACAGAACACCCCGTGCTGCTGCAGGCAGAGCAGCCCCAGGGACAGGCCACAGACACCCCATACAACATTAATGATGTCTCTCAAGGCTAAGGTAACACTTGCCCACCGTGGGATGTAAGCAAGAAATCTGTACCCAGCCATCAACTGTTTATAGAAGCTGGAGTTTAATATTTAATGGCCAGTGCAGACTATTGAATTCTGTATGTTTGTAGGTTCTTTCAGTGTATCCATCTCTGAAACTTGTCTACTGTCGTCATAAGTGCTAAAACCTGTGAGGACCAGTACCATTTAAACTGTAGTAACCTTTGAAGGCCAGTGCAGACATTTAGTGTAGATATTATTATATATCCTGATGACTAAATGTTATAGCTATTTTCTAAGCATTTCTGTATTGAAACTCCGCAAATAATTGTCAAACCATCTAACAACACATAAAACCAGACAAATATTAAATATCAGATAATCTCTGTGCATTTTTAAAGAATGAACACTTACTTCTAAATCGTTAAAGAATAGATGTGTGTCCGCCAAATTGAAAATCATCTCTTCCATTCGGAGTCCAAGGGACACAGAAGTGGGAGGGTCCTTAAAGAAGAAATTAAGCAAGTACACCATCAATACTGTGCTAACATACATACCCAAACACAGACTGGAGAACAGCTTTCCATAACATACCATTTGTATTAATTGCAACATCTGCTTTGTTAGTTTCAGTTCAGTAACTGTCTCACCCCGTACTACAACACTTTGCAGTAACACTCAAAAATAAGAGTTTAACTCAACTGACTCCCTGATTTTGCAGTGGGACTCCTGTGGTCACCCTCATGCATCCCTGGCACTGGCTTTTTGCTCCCTGTGCAGAAAGGGCAAATCCATTTCACCTAAAACTTCTCCAGATTCTACAGCTGTTCACAAGTTTTATGATCAACCAGGGGTATGATAATACTATTGTTACTCAAAATAAACTCTCACTGGTCACAACTGACAGGATTCAGTCCTGGGAATACCTAGTGACTTTAAAGTAAAGAACTATTGATGTTTTATTTGCAAATGCAATTATATTTAAAACCACTCCTTGATTGTCCACAAAACCAACCTTTAATTACATTTCCAGTTTGGCCCACCCATGCAGAGTGAACAAAACTATTGTTTGTTATTAATACATAACACACTTTAACTTCTCTACAGAAATTACCATAACAACTTATTCCTTACTGAGCTAATAAACTTAAAAAGCATGTTCAGCATTGTGGTTACCAAATGCATTACAGATGTTTGTCTTGTTTTGATTCTTTTTGGTGTTTTATATATTTTCAATCTGAGAAATTGAACAGAGAGCCTAATACATACATTTGATACAGAGTTTCTCATTTATAATGCCAAGTCTATCCAAGTGCACAGGAGCATGAGTTTGAAAGACCATGTCAGATTATCCCATAACAGCCTCTATTAATAATGGTAGTTTGCTAGGAATTACATTTTAAATGGAACTGAAGAAGTGAGAACCCATATTTTACTTAAAATAAGCTAATATTCTAAACTTGATGACAAGTCACAGTTAAAAGGCAAGAGATGCAGTCCTTAGTTTCTTTTTCCACCTCTCAATCAAATTAATAGGTGCTTCAACATGATCTCTGAACTTTCAAACATTTTTCTGTAACCACTGGTTAAATAGGCAAAATTCGTGGAAAAGAGCTGGAAAAGAATGGTGATTTGGCAGCCTGTTTGCCTTCTGGAAATGCCAAAACCCAAGAACTGCTATTCAGAGAAAGAATTTTTGAAATTTCAAAGCAAAGCTACACTGAGCAGACAAAATATCTATTCTTGAACTCACATCCATTAAGTTTTTTAAAATAATAAAAAAATAGCCTTTATAAATGGGGAAAAAAATTGCATCATGATATTTTGATGAACTTTTCCCTTAAAAATATGTCTTTTATTTAAACTGGCACTGCCAAAAAAAAAAACTGGCTTCTTAATTCAAACGGAAAGACTTTAAAATATGAACAAAAGTATTTTGCCTCTCTGTTATAATGTTGCTCTATTTGTAGACCTACGCCTTCCTCTGCTTTACTTTTGTAGGCATGTGAGGTGGAAGGCAGGTGGTATTTTCTCTCTAGCTAGGCCAGAGGCTTCTTCTCCCTTTGACTTTTCTGCGTATCTTTGTGCCCAGTTAGCGCCTCATCATCCTACACAGTTCATCGGGCCTCTTTATTTTTTAAACAGACAAGGAATTCTGCCGTGCCTGAGCAGTAACAGAAGCCACCATACAGAAGCCTCTGCTCTAGTTATTAAAGGAATTAGATGGGCTAAAGGTCTGAGATGCAAATGAAGATGACAAGCCACATCTTGATTACCAACTTCTAATGCAGCATGGTAGAAATAATTCCCTTCTGACTTCCTCTCCTAAAAAGGAATATAATTTTGAAAAGCAGAATAAATGGGCAACAGAGAAGGATATTGGTTATGAATCCATTTGACTAATTTTAAACGAATGGCTGAAAATAAGTGCATTTCAGTGCACACAACTTGCTTTTTTTATTATTGAACATTTTTATCACAATTCTGAGTCTGTAAAAAGACGTTTTAGTAAAGCTTTCTAACTATTTTACTCCAAGGTACTTTTACATGGCAGAAATAAAACAGAATGTTTTTCTCTGAAAATAATGTCATTTATTAGGTTAATTTAATTAGGCAGAAAAAATATAAGAAACTCATTGGCACCTACTGAAAGTGTCAGATTAAATAACACAAAAGCTAAAAGAAGAAACAAAATGGATTGCTTTTCAAAGAAAGCTTAACTTCTAGATTAGATACCATCTTTTTGTATAGGAAGTTCCACTTAACACTTAAACTATGTTAAATTGTGTCTCTCGGTAGCTACATATTTAACAGAAGCAAAAACCTTATCGGCATTAGCGTTTTAAATATCTTGCAACTGCTCTAATGAAAAGCACAATAACCTTGGTTTAAAGCATCCTAGTATATCAAACACTGTCATCAGTTGATACAGTGGGGGCTGTAAACTCTAAAAAAAGACAAGGCTAGAACAAGGTTTTAAAAAAATAATCCCATACCCAACCTTCTTTTGCAATTTTAAGCCACTAATTGCTAACTAATTACTGAGAGGTGTCACACAATGAGTAGGAAAGCTAACAATCTCTTCTTGCTGCCTGGGATTTGCAGGTTCAGTCAGTGTCTTTTCAGGTATGGTCAAAATCAGGTACAAATCTCTGAGGGAGGTACAGTTTAACTAAAGAAAAGAAATACCAATGTCAAACTGCTTAAGTAGGCCTTTTGTTTTGAATACTGGCACTGGAGCCAAAACATTGCCTGTATGTCATTTCTAAATTCTACCTACTTGATTTCTTTGTTTTGTGGAGAAGCAAGAAGCTGAAAAACAGGAAAGTTCACTTTGGGTACAAGGCTTATTTTCCACTTAAGCCTACAGGTCACAAATGAAGGGTTAAATGAAACCAGGCTTTGTTTTTCTCTATCACTAAAGTATATTAAACCACAATAAAATAGCTTATAATTTAAAGGAAATTTCCTTTAAAGCCTCTGCATATAACTACTTTTACTGAGGATAGAAATGTATGTAAAAGAACACTGTGTTCTGTGCTTATTCTGAGACGTATTTTTCACCTGCTCCAGATCATAAAGGGCTCCAATTTTTTCCAAATTCCAAACCTTAATCAGCCCTAATGTCAATTAAACTGGTAACTTTATACTTGATCAATACATCTCTCTCTGTACACAGTTAAAAAATCCAAAAGCAAATGGAAATGTTTTGTTTCTTTGTCTAATCTTCTGGAAGGGCATATACTTAGAGTTTCATACATTTCCATTAAATTCACTAAATTCAAATAATCCTTGAATAAAAATGTAGTGACTTATGGAGTAATTTTTGCCATGACTGGGCAAACTGAAAAATAAAGGTGTTATTTTGCTACAACAAAACTGAAGGAAAAAAGCAGAAGGAAAATAGAGCACAATAGCAGCTAAAGGAAAGTGGGTGATAAAAATAGATGAAAAAGTAAGAAGATACAGAAAAGGGTGGCACAAAGAAGAAGTTAGGAGGAATGAGGTTGAGAATTAGGCAAAGAAAATCAATCCCTTCAGCAGCAAGGCCGCAGATCATTCATAATCATTCACCATGAAACTCGCTCAGGCATTATGAAAAGAGCTGAATGCCAAGTTGCCAAATCCCCTATTATTTAATTAGGACATTTTTGTTTGTTTGAAGATCCAGCTTTTGTATTTTAATGATTATGTGATCATCCTAGATTTAATTTTTTAAAAGGGCATTTCTAGCCCTCACCATAGTGCAGCTTTATAAGAGAACATATTAGATTGCTCATAAAAAAAGAATATAGGTGAAAAGAACAATAATTCCCCTCAACTTTCTTTTTTTTCAGATTAACTTATGGTCTGGATTTCTGATTTTAAAGGCCAGTAATCACAGGCAAACATTCTTTTAAAGACATGCACCTTCTGCTGCCACAAATAAACCCTAAAATTCTCATGTTTTAGCATGTTTGCTTTGAACATTTGACACTGTCTTTCTCTAACATCCTTGGAAACTGCTGACTGTTGTCTGAAGCTGTCAATAACACAAGAGAAACTCTGATTTGAATGAAACATTAAGAAAAAACCAGAATGGCACAGTTTCATGACCTCATCTGAGAGCCAAGGACAGGCATGTTGCTACCCCTCACCAAAAAGATTTATCCCAAGATGTAGCAGTAACGCCATTTTTCCTCTCAACACCAACAGTTGGCTGTCATTAAGCAATGCAGGAATATTTTGCCAGATGCCATGCCAGTAGAGCCAGCTGGGCAAAAGCTACATCTTATGTAAACAGTGCCAACAATGATGGAGCTGCAACCAGCAGTCAGCCCCCTCCTTGCAGCATACATATTTATATCTCTTTGCAACTGAATACCAGCCACTCTCCTCAGCTCCAACCACCCAGCAATAAAGTGTTTATGTTCAGGTCCCAATTAATGAATCCACTACAGGGAACTAGTAACAAATGGAAAAAATATGCTCACATTAGTACTTCTATGGCAATGACTGATTAATTAGGTTTTTCCAGCACTACTCTACTCCTGAAAAGCCAGTGGTGAGATTCTGTCGTCACTGAGCTTTTTTTGTGAGCACTGGGATTTGTTCTCCTCATTGTGAGCTAAATTGTCATAGATTTTGGGAAACCACACAAAAGCTGGTTTTAGTCTGAAAAATAGAAAATAACTTTTAGCAAATATTTAATACTCTTCTATAATGCTTTTGTTCATATATATCCATACAATACTTGTCAAAACATTTAAGTTCTAGTTTCTTTTTATTACCTAAATATAAACTAACAACACCTAGGAAACCATGGCTGCTGAATTAACTAGCTTTTCTGACATATAATGAAAAGACCTAATTATATTCCTCAAGCAGGTACACTGATATTACACCAAACATTTCTGCAAACAAACTTTACCTGAACAAGCAAGAAAAGTTGCAAAGTTGTACTACTTTAGAATTGCATAGTGCAAAAACCTATTGAGAGAAACTCAGAACCTCACCCAGGCACAGACTGAACTGGGGGTAGCTTTGCCCTTCACTCAGCTGGGTGCAGGGTAAAACTCTTTAGAAGCTTTACAAGAAGACAGGCATTACATGAAGCTAGACAAAACTATGTTCTTTACATGTAGAAATTTTTGAGGTTAACAAAAAAATCACATTCCAGTTATAACTCACATGAGGTGAACATAAAAGGCTATAACAGATTTTAGCACAAGCTGTTAGCTTTCAAATATAATCCTGAAAAAAAGAAGTCTGATCTCATAAGGACATTCCATTCACAAACTGCTCTTATTCACCTAAAATCATGTTTCTCTTCTGAGAATTACCAAGGAAATCCGCTGTCTGTAGACATATTCATCAGTTCAGTTATGATTTATAGACTGTGCATAATAGAAAGATTTGACTCATAAGCAGACTTTCAAAAACATCAGTCAATATTTAGATTAAAGAAGAAATCTAAGGTAAAAATTTTAGACTAATCTGGCCATGTTCAAAAGCATTCTTCCTCTTTCCCTCTCAATACAGAGCACAGCCAATCTGTCAGCAATCATTCCTGGAAGTTCTTCACTCTCTGAGAGGACATGGATCTTTGCAGTTTTTGATGATATCAACAGGTTTCAGACAATCTGTACCTACAAACCAAACCTCAAGTGGTCAAATCATTTCTCCCAGCACTATTTAAACATGTACTGAATATTTTTTGCCTTGTAATGCTAATGCCTCTAAAAATCAACTAATGTTCTGGTATTCCTTGTGTATCAACCATAAACCTGCAGATATTACTGAATATTTCCATCAGTTTCTTGACACTTACCCTTCCGTATCTGTTAGCATAGGACCCTGTAAGCAAGGAATGGAAAATGATGATTGTCTCATCCAAATCCCAAATGAATACTCTCTGTAAAAAGAGAATCAAATCAATGTGTTCCTTTGTGAAGCTAATGCTTGAAATGGAAAGTTAAAATTTGAATCAGTAAGCACACAAATGGGAAAACTGTACTGAAATGATTGCATATTAAAACCATAGTGTCCCTGTCATTTATTTTCAAAACTAACAAGTTTTTTTTCAGGGGTAGGGTAACACAATCTGTTAGCTTTTTACTACAACTGCTATTATATCAAATCCTTCTATTAGAATAGAATTATAGGATCGCCAAATATACACAGAAAATGACACTGTACAATGCAATTTTTGAAGCTTGATGTGAGATAGAAACTGAAATAAACAAAGAGAAGCATCTGAAAATTAAATCTTCAGGGTTAGAATTCTGTAT